>JAVXUM010000040.1:4576337-4592133 GCA_035590655.1 Pouteria glomerata
AGTTAGAAAAATAAAACTAAAATAAATAAATATTTATCAACAAAATTTAATTATTACTTGGTTAAATTAAAAACTTACACAAATTATAAATTTAATTTTTTCTTCATTTTTTTCTCCCACAAATTTATGCTCCAAACATAAGAGAATGTTTAGTACCTGCTGAAAATTTTGGATTATAAAAAATTATTAGAATAATTATTACCGATAATAGTTAAGTAGATAACAAATTCATGTTATTTAAATTTAAATTGAGAAAGCTAATATTATTTAAGAGGCGTTTAGAAGAAAAACGTTTAACAAAAAATATAATAAAAGTATAGTTGATTTGATATAAAAATAATGTGTTAAAATTTAATTAAAAAAAATACAAAAAATAGTTATAATTTAGTGAAGTTTGATATTTTTTTGCTAGTCCAAACAAGGTGTTAATAATAATTATCTTATGAATAAAATACTTAAAAAGAACGTTGTTTGAGAAACAAATGTTAAAAAATATTTTATGAAATATTAAAAAAAATATAATTTTTCCATTACTTTCCGTTATCTAATTCCTCCATTCGTAACAATTTATTTAGAATAATATTTAGCCCGCGTCAACCAGGTCAAAATGACAATTCCGTTGAACCATTAACCAGGAGTCAAGCGGGTCGTTCTTGGGGAAAGGACAGCTCATCTAAGCCGATGCTCTCCCCAAAAAAGCCACAGGTCTAGTTCGGCATCTAGAAGTCCGTAGACAACCTACAAGATGTAAATTCACACTACCATCATCAAGAGCCACAGAATTAACTTCAAACGCTTCAGAGTCAATAAAAATTTTAATAGTCGACTCTTAACTGACAAAAGAGCACTAGGGTTGGACCAAAATTTATATTCACAGGGTCACCTGGCTGGCCTGGCCCCAGCAACGAAATCTTCCAATCCAATCGAAATGCCTACGGTAACAAATGCCAAGTCTAGTTGACTGACTTCTCCTAGATCAGCAACAATCAAGGCTAGTCTTAGCTTACAAGGCAACAAGCATCAAGAAAGTAGGACAAATCTTGAAGCAATAGTTTTTAAGTGATAAACATTCCTTCCTACTCCCCACTCCATAATCTTACATCCGTTGCAATGGCTAACTTCAGTCATAAGCTGAGAGTGAGCCCACTAACGTACAACTTGCCATATATGCGTGTGTGCGTGTGTATCCTAGTCACAGGAGTTTAGCTTATCTTTGATTTCAAGCTGCAGGTACTAAACTTAACTTTGGTATTAAATGAGGTCAGTAATATAGAGCTAGCATGCAACCGGAAGTTTACACAAAGCAATCTTAAAAAGTAAAACACACCCATAAGCCGCGATTTCATTACTTCAAATATCTGAGACTACAGCTCATCTAGACAGCCTGAAGTTGTAAAGCACATCTACAACAGGGAAGAACAGTACAACCACCCAATTTACAGGGATCAGACATCAATAATGAAAGGGGAGAAAGAAATTCAATAACCCAAAAATGGACCCAAAAAAAAAAAAAAAGTAGGTGAACTACTAAACCAACATTTAATAGTACAGTTCCAGGTAGTTCTGCAGCAGGAAGCAAAATGAATTCAATAATTGGGAAGCACAATCATAAAAATCTAGGGTATATGACACATGACAAAACCTTCAGTTAGACCATACATGGACAAGTCCGTGCCTATTACCCGTATAGATCTCGTTACGTTCTTCATCATAGAAGAGAGCAGTTATGTCTTCGAGGGCCTCTGCAACAGTGCTTCTAGTCCAAGAAGCTCGGATCCGCTTCTTTGAGCTGCAATTTCTGCCATTAGAACATCCACCACAGCTGCATTCAGCTATGGGAAAACTATTGCTTGCTCGTATTTTAGCAAGGCACTTCCCAGTCAAGATATTGCTGATATTGATAGACCCTGCTGCATGATCAATGGAAACCTTGTCAAAAGAAAACGAAACAAAGAAGAATAGAAACGTACACACTTCCAAGTTTAGATGCAACAGCACTTGCAAAATATCAACCCCGTAGAGTAGCATCACATAATAACATCAACCGACAGGAAAACAACTAACAACTCAAATCCTACACAGCATTGGCACCATTCAACGTATCTGCACTCAAATCTATCAAATATTTGCTTCTATGTGGTCATGAGGTCAAGTATCATTGTATGTTTTTGTTCCCCATTATTTTTCCTCAGTATGTACTGTTTTTCTCATGTGTGCAGCCTTGTGAGTTCATTGCCTTAGTCTCTCCATTTGCAAGAGGGAGTCACACTCGAAAGTGGGTGTGAGGGCAAGATCTGCATTGGCAAGCTCATACCTTAACAAGGGCCCTGTTTGGGGCTCTACAAAATAAAAAAAAAATAATACAAAACTCTACAAATCTCTACAAAACTCTATAAATCTCTACAAACACGCAGCCCGAGATTGTAAAATTTAAATTTTCTACTCGCTACACAAAGTCCGAGACTGTAAAATTTAAATTTTTCACTCACTACACAAAGCCTAAGACATTAACTTTTTATTTTATACAACTCCAAACACACCCAAGATCAGGCGTAGGAGCAACCAGCAATCTTACATGTGCATGACGAATGGGAAGATAAAAATCAGCTGTTACAACCATAAAATAGCAAACAATGGTTGAAAAAGGTAGAAGCTATCCATGCTCAACCAAAAATCACGTATCGGAACTAAATACCACAGAGGTAGTAAATGCCACAAAAGCTTCAATAACCCCATTTTTCATATTCATCAATATGTACCCCATTTTTCATATTCATCAATATGCCTAACCCTAATTATCTTAAACATTTAAATAGGTTAATACATCCTCAAGATTACTAAAAATAAAGCAAAAATCAAACATTCTAACAAATCTTATATAAAATAAATCTAAACAAAAACTTCCCTAGAATAAAATAAATTAAAATTCTAATAAACTAAAATCTTAATAATAATTATTTAATATTTTTATATAAAATCTAATAAAATAAAATCCTAATAATTATTTATTATTAATTTTTTTTTAACTTCTACATCATTCTCCATCCCTTATGAAACCATGACTCCGTCAAGTTAAAAATTAGTGTACTCCTTCAATAGTCGAGCCATGAACAAAGTAGATATTCAAGTCGTTCCCAACGTTCATGGACATCCATCAGGGGTGATAGAAATTTAGCGTCTCTACTGAGTCTTCCAAGATAAAAATCCTGCAATTTAGAAAACAAAACTTATACGTATTGGAAGGAGACAAAAAATAAATCAACTTGTGAGAAAGGTTTAGGTGTAGGAAAGACAAAATCCCCAAAAGCACCATAGATTTTAAGTATACTCTTCAATCTGATAGTACCAACAAGGACCTCAATAATATTACTGAAAATCTATGCCTCATCAAGAAAAATAACTTTGGTAGTAGCAATAATTTCAGTAGTCGTAACAATTTCATCAAGTGGCTTGCCCACAATTTGATCATCTCCTCATCATCTGAAAAGTAAAAATCATCAAGATTAGACTCATAAATCAACTCTTCAATTTGATCATCATTAGACTCTCTTCACTTCAAGGTGTTCGTCATCAAATTCTCTGTTCGATTCATCAATGAGTTTTGGAATATCGGTAAAGGCACCAAATGGACGAGCTGAAGCAGTATGCGGTTTGAATTCGATATTTGGTTAGAATAGCGGTGAATAGGGTTGCTCGGTTAATAGCGTTCCTCAAATCTCACATCCAATTTTTGAATAGCTTCATTCAGTCCTTTAATGGCTTCAGTGAGGGCTACTATTTGGGTTTGCATAGTGATTGTTCAAATGTATATTGACAACCTGGAATCTGCAAAAAATAGGCTGAAGAGGCTCATAAAAATATTCTAAAGTGTCCTGAAGTCTCACCGGTGCTTCATCCAAGGTCGCCGAAGGGAGGCAATGCTAGTCGTCGTGTTCGCCGAAGTCAAGTGTCACCAAAAATTCACGAAAGTAGATCTGCTAAGTTGTTGCTGACATCACACGAAGGGTTAGGATTTTGGATTACGATGATGACTAGAATTTTAGACTATGGTGGCAGCTAAGGTTTTAAAATATGATGGCGGCTAGGTTTTGAGACTCTCGACAGTGAATAAAATTCTGATTTGAAGAAAGTTTAGTGATGTGATGACAAAGAATAAAACAAATAGAGAGAAAAAGAAGTTTAGGAGAGAGCGAAGAAAGAAGAAGAGGAGGCGAGAGAACAAGCCACAAAGGCTTTAATAACTCTATTTTTCATATTCATCAATATGTCTAACCGTAATCATCTTAAGCTTTTAAATGAGTTAATGCATTCTCAAGATTACTAAAAATAAAGCAAAAATCAAATATTCTAACAAATCATGTTTAAAATAAATCTAAATAAAATTCTCCCTATAATAAAATAAATTAAAATTCTAATGAAAAAAATTTAATAATAATTATTTAATATTTTTATATAAAATCTAATAAAATAAAAACCTAATAATTATTTTTTTTTTTGGGCTTCCGCATCAATAAGGTCATTTGAATGCTTGTTTGTGTATGGTGTACATGATGTAAATCAAGGGAATGTCCTCTAGACATTGTAACTTATTCTCTTATTAATCCAAAATTATCTTACTTACCCAAAAAAAAAAAAAGGTAGCATCTGGATTCTGGACAAGAAATAAACATCAAGTACATTCCCCTGGACTTTCATGTGTAATTTTTTTCCCTCCAACCAATTGGCATGGTAGTTTAACTCATAGAACCCATGGGGGTGGAATTCACAATGAATTGCTCAGTTGAATATAGTAATAAAATTAATTTTTTATCAGGTGATTTACCAATTCCTTCTGATAATGTGTCATCAGAATCAGCTTTGCAGTACGAAATTATAAGATCCTGATCACTTGTGATGTATATGTTGTTTGTGTTGCAATCAGGATGCCACAATAGGTGATCCTCAAATGAAGTTACAAGCTCCCCACGGAAGTTCCAAACAGCCACTGTCCTGTTTCTAAATGTCAGAAACAACTGGTTCTCATACAAAAATATAAATGCTGATGGTGTCATAAATTCAGTTCTGCTAACTTCTATTAGCTCAGAGCTGCGGACCTGCAAATAAGAAATATAAAATATTAGATGTCTATTAACATTAACATATTTCAAGACCACAAGCAACATCCTTACATCAAGAATCTGGAGATTCTCATTTTCTTGCTTGACAAGAAGCTTCTCATTGAACTGTTCAATGAAGTCCACCTTCTTATTCCGGTGAAGAAGATGGTTGAAAGTTTTAAGAACTGTTCCATCCTCTATCGAAAGAATCTGAAGGGGTACATAGCCAATAGCTTTGGTAAAAATCAACAACATGATTCCTGGACTGTTTTCAGAAACCAAGAAGAAGTAAGCCACACATGCATGAAGCAATCACACCAACACAAACTAGCATAAATCTATGCTGACAGAAAAGACATCATTCAGAATTATGAATTTGAGGGCAAAGTAGAAAACCACAAACAAACTACATAAAACAGATATTCACAATTAACTCATCATCAACCATTAGTAAACCTCTGCCAGAGACCAACATAAAAAACAGCATGGATAGTTGAAATTTATAATGGTGTTACATGTAAAGAGAAATCCTTAGTGAACATCAGAATTCTGCTATTAAATTTCCTATAGAAGCCTCTATTAAATGCACAGAGTGACCGGGGTCAAAGGGAGAAGCTTGTCCTTTCTGGCAGCCAAGAATCTTCTGCAAGGAAACCAAGGTTAACTGTTTCAAACATGAGTTTCACTAAAATAACTATTTCAACTTCCACCATCAGCAACAAAACTCGCCTAAGCATGTGAACAAGGTCTGAAACCAGCTGCCAAACTACACTCCCTTTCCAGGCAATGCAACATATTACTCGTCAAAATGTTTACGTGGTGGTAAAGAATGGCACAGGTTACTTGCACAATAGCCTCGGCTCCCTCCAGTTGATAAATTTACAAGAGATATTTACATAACCCACTGCAATATTGTCATCACATTTCATATAAGGCTCCGTTTGGGATGGGCTACAAAAAAAGTCAGTTACTCAGCTTTTTTTTTTGTCTTCTTCTACAATTACTAAACTTACCCTTTTACATTTTAAATTTCTTTTAAACTATAAAAGGTAAAACTGTCAAATTATATCTCCCAAAAAAAGCTAGCTACAAAAAAACTAGCTTTTTTTCTTCCCAACTAAGCCTAAATAACGCATTTTTTTTTTAATCTGGTTGCCCAAGCAATAAAGAAGGCTCCCAGCAGTGCTTCAAACTACATGAAAACAAAATACAGACAAAATACTGCCACTTGTCACAAGTAATCATGCATAAAACACATTTAATCAATTTAATGTGCACTATAAATATACTATCAAGAATCCTATCTTTACAAAAAGGAGAGGAAAAAAAATGTAATTTGCAACATTTTCTCTAAGTTATAACCCAAAATGAATGTTTTTAATCATGAACACAGAACCATAAAAATGCACGGCCACTATCTCACAAAACAAAAAGTTCAAGCATGCACCAGAAAAACCAAAACACACAATAACCCTGGGATTTGGCAAACATGCCCGTGCATAATTTGACAACACTAGTTCCAACAAAGCACCCGGTATGCTGTCTTCCTATTGTGGGTGAGTGAAGATTTTAAAAATCATTTGAGATAGTGATAGCATATGGCATGAATGCTTACAAGAATTTGCATTTTTATCCAATAGCATACTCAAACACAAACGTACAACACATTAAGGAATCCGTGCAGGTAGGTATGAGAAAGTTTACCTGATCTTGATTTCCTGGACATTTTTGTCCGATATGGTATACAACATAGTGTAGTTTTTCAAGTCAAACACCTTGTATATGCTGGAGGAAAAAATAAAAAATAGATAGATAGAGAGAGAGAGAGAGAGAGAGAGTAAAAAGATAAGCATACATCGCGTCAAGAAGCAAATTGTGCACAAAACAATCATGAGTTAAGCATGTAAGAATATCGTAATATCTGAATATTTACCTATCTTGTGCAGAATAAGTGAGTACCTTCCCATTTACATCATCGAACTCTACAAAACCAGGCCATTTCAATGACTCGGACTCAAAAAGAGCAAAGCCTGCATCCGGCTTACCCCTCCTTATGTACCTGTAGCCATTTATCAGAGCGATCTTTTCATAAGAGAAATACATGACTAATTAATATTACAATCAACAAGCAACAAAAATATAGCAGTTCACATACTCAATCCTTGTGGTCCTGCATTTCAAGGAACTAAAATTGTCTGAAGCATAGACTGAGACTGTGATAAGAGAATCATTGTTTTTATTGTAAAACAAGCTTCTTATAACTTCGTCAGGACTGACATTCAAAAAGCATATCCTCTGGTTAGTCTCTGCATCCAACAAATGAACAAGGTCCCTACTCTCAACATTGGGAACATACAGTGTACCAGGCCACATATACATAGAAAAATGGTTATGCATTAGTGTTCTACCTCGGCTAAATGCTGCACAAACACCAGACTGTGCTAGAGCAAAAACGATGTCATGGGCAGCTACTATTTCAATAATCTTTGACCTCTTCTTGAGAAAGGACAGTACCACGCCACAATGTCCTTTTGGATCATGGGTATCATATTCTTCCTGATACAAACATTTGTCACAATAAAAAATTTAAAATTTAAAACAGAAATGATAGGCTTAAAGAGCTTATAAAATAATCTAGGGAAAGTTATTGAATAAATCATAAAGTAGAAGCGCTCTGCTAGGTAAGAAATAGTTTCACACAAGATGTGCCACACACAATGCGTCAAATTACTTAAAAGTTTATCTAAGTCTCAGTCAAACAGTCTGACCGTGGACTAAGGCTGTTTGGATAACCATGGATTTCAAATGGATGAATTTGAGATTAAATTGTATTAAAATGAGAGAGAGCAATTTATGTAAGAATAGATGGAAGATATATAATAGTTGCTACAAAAAGAATAACATAATTGAGTCAGATACCATGAAGGATATCAAATAAATTAAATAACTAGTTTTTGTAAAGATTTAAAATCCATTATAATCTATTATGTTAAACTTCATATCTAAACTAAAAATTATATTTAAGCAATTCTCCATCAATAAATAGCAAGAAATCCCCTAGTTTCAAACCCATAAATATAGTCGTAACCTAAATTTCAGTTAAACAACTAAATGACAGTCGGGTGATCAATTAATGAATACAATGAATAGCACAGTATAGAAAATTGTCTTTCCTAAGTAAACCCAAATCTGTCCTCTAACCAATTAAATGCTACACTAGTATATTATTTCGTTCTATCCACTTAATCATCTCAAGACAAAGCAATACAAAAGAATTATATCATTCCGCCCTTCCAACAAATAAGCTACTTCTACGAATCTCGAACACTAAAAATAAGAAACCTAAACACAAAACCACTAAAAAAAGTTATATTTAAGCAATTCTCCTACAATAAATAGTGCGAAATCACCTAATTTCAAATCCACAAATACAAATGTAACCAAAATTTCAGTTAAACAACTAAGCGACAGTCGGGTGATCAATAATTTAGTCATCCCAAATGTTGTTAATAAATGCGAATGAATAGCAGACAGTATAGAAAAAACTGTCCTTCCGAATTAAACCCAAATCTGTCCTCTAACCAATAACATGCTACACTGCTTTATTCTTTTGTTCTATCCACCTAATCATCTCAGACAAAGCAAAACAAAGAATGATACCATTCTGCCCTTGCAACAAATAAGCAACTTCTACGAATCTAGAACGCTAAAAATAACAAACCTAAACATAAAACCACTAAAACAAAGTTACGTTTAAGAAATTCTCTTTCAATAAATGGCAGGAATTTCCCCTAATTTCAAATCCATAAATACAAATGTAACCTAAATTTCAGTAAATAAATGACAAGCGGGTGATCAATAATTTTGTCATCCTGAAATCTTATTAATAAATGCAAATGAAAAGCAGACAGTAAAGAAAAAACTGTCATTCCTAATTAAATCCCTTATCACACCTCCTCCGATAAATGCGGCATCCATTCTCAAACTCAACATCCAAATTCATTACCATAATGTACAAGCATAAGAACTTGGCACCACTAGATATTCTAACAAGTGGAATAAACTATATTTCATTTCTAATATCTTTCGTTTCCAAAAAGGTTGATCCTATATTCCTAAAACTTCATCCCCGAAACCTATCATCAATATGATAACTTACCATCCTCCACTTCATGAAATTCCAGGGAAATTGATGTTCTAAATGGTATGAGTATGGCTCCAAGAACGCATCAGGGGTCTATTGACAGAGGAGTCCCTCTCAATCAGGGAGGACTTGATGCGATTCTTGCTTTTCCTCGCTGAACCTATTTTTTTTTTTTTTAAACATAATGAGGGCTCTATATGAGGGAGCCTTGCTAAAAACCTCCTTTAATGAACTGATGATTTTTTAGTCTATTTCTTTCTTGAATCAAAGATAGCCTTAAATAGGCGTACATCCAACGGAAAATACAAAAGAGGTGCAGAACATGGCCATAAGGCCTACAAATAGGAAAACGTGACCATGAGGCCTAAAAATACATAACCCAAATAATAACAGAATCAAAACGTGGAGTTAAAACACTTTTTAAGTTTCCACATCCTGAAATTCAGTTGCCGAAGTCTCTGCACGCCTTGATCTTCGGCGGTAGAACTGACCCACGAAGAGGGAAAACCATCCCAATGGATTAAAAGTTCCCATGTCCCATGCTTGAGTCGTGCTTGAAGGACTGACCGTGGAGTGGGTATAATTTTGCCGTTGGGGGTAGGTCTGGTGTTGTTTGAGGTGGGTCGCCAATGTAGGGCATCAAAAGTGAAACGTGGAGTACATTATGCATTTTGGATGTTGGTGGCAGTTCCAATTTGTAAGCGACGGGTTTGATGGCCTGCAAAACTTTGAATGGACCATAAAATTTTGGTGCCAGCTTCAAACGTTTGAACCCCAGAAGTGTTAATTGGCAGTGGAGAGTCAACCGTAGCCATACCCACGTTCCCACAGCAAATGCAAGCTCGCGATGTCCTTTGTCATATTGAGTCTTCATCTAAGCTTGAGCCTGCAGTAGTCGGGCTCGAATTTCTTTCAAAATGTCGTCTCGCTCAAGCAACGCGTGGTCTACTGCCTCTACCCGAGTAGATCCTAAGACATAAGCAAGGAGGCGAGGTGGTTCACGGCCATAGACCACCTGAAAAGGGGAGCATCGGAGGGAGGAATGAAAAGAAGTGTTGTAGCAATACTCCAACCATGGAAGCCACTCCACCCATTTGCGTGGCTTATCCCCAACAAAACAGCAAAGATAGATCTCCACCGTGCGATTGAGCACCTCTGTTTGGCCATCGGTTTGTGGGTGGAATGCCGAGGACATGGCTAATTTGGTGCCACAGAGTTTGAATAATTCTTGCCAAAACAAACTTGTGAAAATGGCATCCCTATCACCCACAATAGATTCAGGAATTCCGTGCAAGCGAAAAATTTCAGAAAAGAAAACATGAGCCACGGTAGCTGCCTTATAAGGATGAGACATAGGGATAAAATGGCCATACTTTGAAAATCTGTCAATGACCACTAGGAGGACTGATTTACCATTTGATTTAGGGAGGCCTTCCACAAAATCCATGGAGATATGGGACCAGATGTGGTGGGGCACATCCAGTGGCTGCAATAATCCTGCAGGGTGCAATTGTTCCACTTTGTTGCGCTGGCAAACCAAACAAGATGCCACATAATCTTTGATAGTTGACTTCATGTGCTCCCAATAAAAATCTTTCTTGATCCTGTAAAGAGTTTTGTGTACACCTTCATGGGAAGTGTCATGGGAATTGGCCAAAATGGCTTGCAGGAGCAGGGAATCATTCTGCATATAAACCCATCCCTTGAACAATAGTAGTCCATCTCGAAATTCCCAAGATTCAGTTGCCTTCCCTGTCTCAATTGGATGCCGTAGTTGCTGGAGGTTGGGCGAGGAATTCACTTCTTCTCGAATTTGATCAAAGAGTACTACCACCGACTGGGAGATTGCAAAGCAGACACTGTCCTCTTCTTCGCGGAGAGACAAAACATCAGCCGCTCGATTCAATCTTCCTGACCGATATTCAACAATGAAATCAAAGCCCAGAAGCTTACTTACCCAATGTTAATGCGGAGGTGTGATGAGGCATTGTTCCAAGAGGAATTTCAAGCTATAATGATCAGTCCGGATGACAAAGATTTGGCCCCACAAATAGGGCCGCTAGTGACAAACGGCGAGAGCTAACCCGATCAATTCGCTTTTGTATGCCACCAACTTGAGATGTCGCTCGGCAAGTTTTCGGCTGAAAAAGGCTATGGGGTGTTCATTTTGTTGCAACCTGCTCAATCCACACAAAAGAATTCCTTTTAAGCAAACTAGTTAAGGGCAAAGCAATGATACCATAATCCTTGATAAATTTCCTGTAGTATCCTATGAGGCCCAAAAAAGCTCGAAGTCCCTTTGCAGATTGTGGCATTGGCCATTCAGTTACTGCCTTCACCCTGTTGTTGTCTACAGCTACTCCCTCGGCACTAATAATATGTCCCAAATAAGCAACATGGGTCTTTCCAAATGTACACTTGGACATCTTTAGGAACAATTTATGGGCTCGTAGTAGGTCAAAAATAGCCTTTAAGTGTAGCAAATGTTGCTCCCATGTCTTGTTGTAAATCAATATATCATCAAAGAATACTAGCACACATTTGCGTAAAAGTGGTTGGAATAACTCATTCATTAAGGCCTGAAACGTGGAAGGTGCATTTGTCAGGCCAAAAAGGAGCACCAAGAACTGGAAGTGCCCTTGATGTGTCCGAAAGGCGATTTTTTCAATATCCCCCCTATCCATCCGTACTTGGTGGTAGGTAGAGCGCAAATCTAGTTTTAAGAAGAAGTGGGCTCAATGAAGTTCATCTAGCAGCTCTTCGACCACAGGTATTGGAAATGTATCCTTCACAGTTTTGGCATTCAACTCCCTGTAGTTCACACACATCCTTCAAGTTCCATCTTGTTTCGGCACTAATAGCGTTGGCGAGGAGAAAGGGGAGCGACAGGGCTGTATGATTCCTTGTTGAACCATGGTAGTGCAATTTCTTTCTATCTCATTTTTTTTAAGATGGGGGTATCTGTAAGGGCGTACCGCCACCAGACTAGTTCCTAGAAGACATATTCAGTGGTCGCAGGAGATAATGGGAGGTAACCCCGTGGGCTCTTGGAACAGATATACGAAATCAGCAAGGAGGCTCTCCAAATTCTCCTTTTTCTCTTCCTGGCTATGTAGTGCGTGGATTTGTGATTGCTTGCCGGAATAAGACCCCTGCAACGTCATCTTCTTCCCATTCAACTCAAAAGTCATTGTTAGTGCAACAAAATCCCAAAGAATGGGGCCCAATGTTTCTAGCCACTTGACCCCTAAAACCGAGTCAAATCCTCCCAAGGGAATAACATATAAATCAACAGTAAAAGAAATAGAATCAACTTGGAGTGGTACAGCCTTACAAAGCCCACGACTGGGAATTTTATCTCCATTGGCAACTAGCACCTTCAAGTCACTGGATTGTTGCAAGGGAAACTTCAATCGTTTAAAACCCTCTTCACTAATGAAATTATGTGTGCTACCGGAGTCGATCAGGGCCACCATCGCCCAGGAGTCTACCTCGGCCTTCACATGCATGGTTTGGGAGTTTCGTTTCCCTATGTTTGCATGCAACGAAATCTCAGGCCCCTCCTCCGCTAGCGACTTCGCCTCCTCCTCCTCCTCCTCCTCCTCCTCTAGAACTTCCCAGTCATCGACCTCCAACCAAAATAGCTTCTTGCATTGGTGGCCATAGGAGTACCGTTCGTCACAGTTGTAGCAGAGGCCCTTCGATCTCCTATCAGCTATCTCCTCCTTGCTCACCCGTTTGATGAAAGGCTGTGGAGCTACCCCTGAATTGTTGGCGACTGAGAGGGTCAGTTTGGCCGAGCCATTTGCTTTATTGGGCTTCACGGCTGGAAAAGAGCTAGTTGAGTAGGTGGGCCTTGAAGAAACCCAACTGCTGGAAATTTTTTTTTCTTCTGTGGCCGCTTCACCCATTTGCCTCCTTTCAAATGTTTCTGCTAAACTCGTAGCAGTGGCTAAGTTTGGAGGGTTTTGTAGCTCAACATCAATCCTTAAAGGCTCCTTTAAACCAGCTGTGAATAGATCTACTTGTTGGTTGGGTTGTACTATTGTCGCTCGCGCCAAAAGGGATTGAAATTGACGTTGATAGTCTTCCACTAAGCCAGTTTGTTTGAGGTTAACCAATTCACCAAAAGGATGGGTTCGAAGTGGCGGTCCGAACCTCAAGTGATAATAGGACTTGAATTCTTCCCATGATAAATTGGGCTCTTCCTTCTCCACCCGATAGAACCAGATGAGAGCCTCACCGATCATGTGGAAGGCAGCCAATCCCACCTTGTCAGCATCATTGGTATGCTGATTGTGGAAGAAACGTTTGCAGCAATGAATCCACCCGAGGGGATCGTTGGAGCCATCATAGTTGGGAAAATCCATCTTTGCATAACGGGGGTACCACATGAGTGGTCTGACGAACCTCCTGGTCATCAACATGTCGGCCTGGAGGCCCTGGTGAGAACTGCTTGCATCACTTTGCTGGCTGAGTTTTTGCAATTTTGCCATTTGTTGCGTCAATGCCTCAGTCCGGGCATTGTCTTACTGTCTTTAAGTCTCCATGCGTTGCAGGAATGCTAGGATATCCGCTTGGAAGCTCGAAGGTTCTCCAATAACGCCCAGCTTTGATACCAAATTGGTATGAGCACGGCTCCATGAACGCGTCACGTGTCTGTTGACAGAGGAGTCCCTCTCAATCAGGGAGGACTTGATGTAATTCTTGCTTTTCCTCGCTGAACCTTTTTTTTTTTTTTTAAAACAGAATGAGGGCTCTCGCTCTATATGAGAGAGCCCTGCTAAAAACCTCCTTTAATGAACTGATGATTTTTTAGTCTATTTCTTTCTTGAATCAAAGATAGCCTTAAATAGGCATACATCCAACTGAAAATACAAAAGAGGTGCAGAACATGGCCATAAGGCCTACAAAATAGGAAAACATGACCATGAGGCCTACAAATACATAACCCAAATAATAACAAAATCAAAACGTGGAGTTAAAACACTTTTTAAGTTTCCACATCCTGAAATTCAGTTGCCGAAGTCTCTGCATGACTTGATCTTTGGCGGTAGAACTGACCCACGAAGGTGTCCCTGACACTAAATATTCTAAAACCAAAAAAAAAAAAGGTAATGACAGAGCAGTACAACTGGTGACAATGAAAGCAACAACTACATGATGAGTTCCTAAACCAGACAACACTGCCATTTGTAAAGACACCGCTTGATGCACATACACTTCTAAACCTACATTCACCATTACAAGTGTTAAACTGATACAGTAGAAAATAGGGTACACATCATAACCACTCCACCGATTACATTGGAACTCCCCACGTTATTATGTAAAGATCCTGCTACCTATTCCTTTTTCTTCTTTTCCATTTACTAGTCAGTCAACCATGGAAGTTGATGGATTGTTTAATAAGGCAAGCTACTAATTTTGAAAATTGGACAAGAACCCATCACATAAGAGAAGCCCTGTTGATGACAAACACAATGCGAACATGTATGCGAGCAAAACGAAACAATGACTTGAGTAATAGGAATTGAGTCTCTTAAAAGACCCATATAGAAAGGAGATGGAATGTTAGTATCAAAACCCTAAATTTTTGACATACCGCATCCAACACTGCATATCAAATTATCTTTGTTTTAAATTCTTTGTTGCAACCATTCAAGAACATGAGAAAGTAACAGAAATATAACTAAAATGAGAAACAAATCGAGTAAGGATCAAACCAACCTGCAAATCGAATGTTCCTGAACCTTTCCTGGGCGTCGCTCATACTGAAAGCCCGGTCACGCTTCGAAGAAATCTCCCTTCGTCGTAGTTTCCTAACGCTGTTCAGAAACCCATTGACGCCGATGCGTGGCCGCTTCTTGGCCACAATCCGGCGGCCGGAGCACGGCCGAGGACTGGCAGTAATTCTCCTACCGTCCATTTCAGAACCCACTATATCCACTACGAAGTTAAAACCCAACGATATCTCCAGAAATAGTACTACCAGCGTCGATTCGCACAAAAGACAACTATTTACTACTCCGGAGAAACACGCTCTTAGCTTCGAATCATCCCCGTATAAACCCCAAATCTCAAAATTTCAAAACCCAATGAAAAACTTAGGGTTCTTTTATACCTTGCAGTTCAACCAATTACCCAATCATCAAGAGAGGAAAAGAAAAGAAAAAACTATTAGCTTCTGTTCTCTATCGCCAGATTTTTTCCCTCGACTCTCTCTCTCTCTCTCTCAGCATCCATCAACATGTAAAATCTCTCTAAGTCTCCCTGTCACCGTCGCAAGTGCCAGGGGAAGGAGAGGAGCTCAATTCAAACTTCCCAGGTTAACCCTTTTTTTCAATTATTTTACTGCGTTTGAACATTTCCGGATGCGGTAAGGGCGCGTGCATGGGACGAGGGGGCTGCAGTCGACCCCTCGACTGCAGCAGTCGGCCAAACAGCGCCGTTTTGTGCCGCACGGTGCCGTTTTGGGCAGATTTTTAAGGATGTATTAGTGTGATTTTAATCACACCTTAGACTAATTTTTTATTCAAAAAATAAAATAAAATAA
>JAVXUM010000040.1:4595104-4610040 GCA_035590655.1 Pouteria glomerata
AATCAAACTTGAGTTATGTAATTTTTTCTAGAGTTGTAATAGGTGTGAATGTGTAAAAAGTAATAGAGAATTTTGGAATTTTTGAGAGTTTTTCAGAGATTTTCAGAGCTTTTCATAGCTCCAAACAGCCCCTTATTTTTCGCTCCATTGTGTACACTCCTCCTTGGAGAGAAGATAAATGAGATATTTGGGATCCGTTTGGTGTGGTAAATTTTGTTGAAATTTTTTTAAAATTTTTAAAAATTATTTATTTTTTATGTCATTACATGAATTACGAATTTACAATTTATTTTATTTTATCTCATTTTTTATCACTCCAAACACACTATTAGTTTATTAAAAAAAATCTAAAAAAATTAATTTTTTTTAGTTGTTTTAAATTTTTTTAATTAAATTTCATTACATCTCACTTTTATATCAATTTTTTATTTTATTTTTTCTTAATATCCAAACAACACTAGAATAAAATAAAACAAATTTTGAATTAGAGAAAGAAAATTAAAAAAAAAATAGAACAAAATTTTTGGATGAAAAAAAAAAATGATAAAGGAGCACCGTTTACTTTTACCCCTATTTCACTTAATTTCTTTTTTATTTCTCTTTAAAAATAAAAAACAAAAACAAAAAACCTATGTAACTAATTTGGGAGCGTTTGGTTTGTAAAAAAAATAAAAAAAATTCTAAAAATCTCTAAAATTTATTTTACTACACGTATTACGAACTCATAACTTATCTAAAAAAAATTTTATATTTTACTAAAAAAAATAAAAAATCTAAAAAAAGGTTAACTGAATAAGTAAATTTTTTTTACAATCATATTTTTCGAATTGAAAGCTTTCAAACGAGTACCATTGTCACTATTTTATACTAATTTTTTCGAATCTGTGGAAACTAATTTAGAAAACCGTTCCCACGATTTGCTCTGGCGGTACAAAAATGTCACTACTCTTCTTCAAAAAACTCTATTAGATACCAAACACCTAAAATTAACTCAAATCACACTTTTTTTTATTTTTCCTTATTATTTAACACTCCAAACACTACCTTTGTCAGTGAAAACAAAAGTGCTGCACCATCTTTTTATGAAAATGTTATAAAAACAAAAGCATGTACGAATCATATTTACAGCTATGGTAAATATACATAATTATTTTATATATTTGCTTGCACCCAAAATATCAATCCAATAAAATTTAATTGCGATCCCCACAATCGGCTTGATAAGTTTTACCTAAAATAAATAAAAATCAATGCTCGTAATAGTTGTTCCTTAAATTTTGATCAACAATCATATTTATCTTTAAAAAAATTATAATGATTGAACGATTGATATTTGATTTAATCAATATTAATTTGAACATATGATTGATTTACTCCGATTTTGTGAAAATATTTGACTAATTTACTCAACATATTTGCTAACTTATTTTGATTCTACAAATATTTTTTTGTGAATTTAATTTGATTCTTTTAAAAAGATAAAGAGATTAATGTAAATTATCTGTAAACACTCTAAGAAAGTTCCAACTAATAGTTATAAACAACCACCTAGTGGCTCTTGAATTTTTATCTTACTTTTCATTTCAGTGTTTCAGCTTTCGTTGGAATTTTCTTTTCTTTTAAGTTAATGCAATGAACAATGAAATTCAATCTTTTAAGAATGGTGTGATTCAATGTTTCATCTTTTAGTAGTGGCGCAATTTAATGTTTCACTTTTACTTACCATCTTTATACTCATATTATTCTTATCCACTATCATCTCAATATTTTATTAGAGAGATCAACAAATTTGAAATTTTTGCGATGGCAAGGCAATGGTAATTCACACCACCTAGTTATCATCCTTTGAGTCTTTATGATTCTGGTATGCTTGCGCAAATTTGTTCAATCGAAACCACGTAAAAACGTGCGTTATTTTGTTCGCCAAACTTGTAAAATATAATAATACATATGTCATAAAAGTATTGATCCTTTTATTAATATTTTGATATACTCAACATTTAGCATTAACATTTTTGTAAATATTTTTTTCTATAAATTTTCACATGGCATTTAAGTTTTTAAATACAAAAGATTTACTATTGTTATTACCATATGAGTAATCAACAGGATAATTTTTTCAAAATAAACTCCTGTCATTGTGATTTTCAAAATAAATAAATTTTGATAATTTTTAAAGTTTTTAAAATAAACTTAGATCTGTATGAGAATCATAACATGATGGTTAATTTGTGCTTTTTTATGTGACGAATTAGACTTTTGAGAACTAATTTGTTGTTCTTATGATGAAAAAGTAAGAATTGATGTACATGATTCTTAAATTATTTAGTTTGAGAATGTAATGATCCATCTTGTACTTAACACCATTCATGCAAGTCATATGTTGGACAAATTTCATATACAAACTCTTATTGCTCTTTAGATACATAGATGCAAGTATACATTTTGTGTTGTGTTATTATTCTATAAAATTAACATGTAATTCCTTATTTCAGGATTAAATATGGTTCTTATTGAATTAAATAATTGAATAATTATCAATAAAAATTAATATTTTTCCAATTGCATCTAATAAAGCCAAAAGAGCCTAAATGCCAATAAAAGCTTGCAAAAAGGCCAAGAAACCAAAAGAGGCAACAAAAAAACTATTCGGACCCCTGTCCTCTCTATTTGCACACTTTGATCACTCTATTCATATCCATATAAGATTATACTGAATCTTCTTTATCCTTGGCCAACTCGATTTTGATACAAAATACCATTAACCTTTTTATCCTTTGACCAACTATTCCCCAAATTTGATTTTATATCCTCTACCCACTTCCTAAATTAATTTTTCACTAAACAAGTATCAATACTTTATAATCCCTTTCTATATATAGATTGGTCCTATTGGCAATACTAACTGATTTAGGGTTTCAGTTACCCTACTCAAGCCCATATTTGTTGCATTTGGAGTGGACAAAAAATTATTAAAAGTTATTATCTTGTAATTCATACAGCAGTAAAAAATTAAAATTTTTGTTAAAAATTTTAGATATTTTGATAAAATTTGGTGCTCCAATGTACAAGGTTGCATGGTGAGAAATGAGATAATTTCTACTATTAGTAGTTTTATGAAGTTTAGAGCATTCAAAAAAGAAAATTTTTAAAAAATATATATATATTTACTAGGTCTAAAAAACTTTAACAGAGACTGATGCAGTACAATATATAATGTATTTAAAATAACAAAAAGTGAGATAAAGTAAAATAATTTGATAAAAGATATGAGTTTATAATTTGTGCAATGAAATAAAAAATAAATAATTTTTAAAAAATTTTAAAATCTTTAAAAATTTTGAACAAACCAAACGGAACCGTAACATTACAAACGATACAAAACACGCAATGTTTTATACAATTTTCTATCTAGTGAGACGCAAGATTCAAAACTACTCTAATTATTAATCTGCTATTGAACTTAGCATTTCCAATTCCATCACTCACTGTCAAAATTCAGGCTTAAAAAGATATGTATGGTTCTATCAAGAGATGTCATTTTAGGGAGTGTTTAGTTGATAAAAATTTGACAAAAAAGTATAATAATTTGATGTAAAAGTGATATGTGATAAAATTTAATTGAAAGAGAGTATAAAAAATTGATAAATTTTAATTGATTTTGATGTGCCAAACGAGATTAATATGAAAGGATTTAGAGTTTCAAAAAAGTTAAAAAAAATTAAGAATTAATATTAAATTGATGTAAAAGTAACAATTAACAAAAATTACTTGAAAAAAGTTGAATTTTTTTAAATTTTTTCTTTTAAAAATTTAAAATTCTAAACGAAACCATATATAGTATCTTCCGGGTGCGGGAGCATAAAATTCACAGTGCACGTTTGTTTGCTGAATGTAAACACGAGATCCGAATTTAGAATCCATGGGACCCACAAAAAGGCTCGTTTGCTTGGCCAAATTGCTCACTTGATATAGATGCCCGCCAGATGAATATTCCTTCATTTTGTAGGATATCAAATCCCACAAGGTGTGTCGGATTCCTAGTCAGTGGAGATGGGATAACGAGTAAATGTTACAATTTTGTCCTCAACACGTGATTTCTTGCAGTTCAACGTCTCTTTGCAAAATTGTTTCTACTTTTCTTTACTAATCGTCTTCTCCCATCAGTGTCGAAAGTAGCTAGATTTTTATCAAAGAATATATTCGCCAAGCAGACTCGTCTTTAATTCTCATACCTATCAAGTTTTAATCTATTTATATAAACCAAAAAGCCAAACTTAAAATCTACTAATAGACAATTGTCAAGTTACTTTTATAGCTTCATAAATATTTGTTTTCTACAAACCCTTGCTACTGTAGGGAAGCAACCGAGATCACAAAAAAAAATACGTTTGATTTGCTGATAAATACTAAAAGTCTCTAAAAATTTTTAAAATTTATTTACTCTTTATCTCACTGTATAAATTACAAACTCATACTTTATCTCACTTTTTATCACTTTAAACACACCCAAAGTTTATAAAGTTCTATAGAATAAAAACACCACTGGGTAAATTACATATATCTCGTTTAATATTTAAGTAATTATATTACACCTTTTAATATTTAAAAATTACTTTTACTTTCCTTGTTTTGAAATATTATTAATATTGACTAATTTTTCGCTAAATCAACTATTAAAACTTAACAGAAAATGACAAACTAACTAAAATTCTAAGTATTTTTCTTATTTTATCCTTTTTTATCTCACATATTCCTCAATTTTTCGGCAAAAATTCTCATTTTTTATTTGCTTTTTATTTAATATTTTTAAAATTTTTGTAAAAAAAAATGACAAAAATGTAAAAAGAATATGGATAAATAAAAAAAAAAAAACTAAAATTTTGATATTTTCTTTTAAGTTTTAACGCTATATTTAAAATGATATATTTGATAAGATTTAATTTCATTTGGTAAAATTTCTCACCAATTCTCATGTAAAAAATTAAAAAAAGATTTTATAAATTAAATTTCATTTTATAACTTAAATTTTCAAAATTTTATATCACCTAAAATCTAATTCCAAATAATAAAATTTGGTAATAATTTATTTTTTGCTTAAGCCACTCAAGTAAATGAACAAATCTATCCTCATATATCATATTATCATATTTTATATTTTCTATTAACATAATCAAATTTAATATTTATTGTAAATCAATTCAATTCAATTGTTAAATTTAAATGTGTTCTAAACATAAAATTTTATTTATTAAATCAATTCTAAGAGATGCAAACAGAGTATAACAGTTGATTAAACATTTAACGGAAAAAAAAAAAAAGTTAATTACAAATTTTGAGGGGAGTCGATGAAATTTACCCTCCAGCAGCAAAGATTGGAAGACAACAAATCTGGGAAGGGTGAAATATCATATAAACAAACCTCCAAGCATCATCAAATGACCCAAAACCAAGCCACAACCGAACCAATTGCTAGGCCGACCACCACGAACAACACAGCCACAATCCCTGCAGTCTCTGCGTGTTGAAGCTGGACGGTTCTGGGCACCAAAATCATCAAGACGCTGGTCAGGTAACCATTCGTAAGGCCCAAAAGAGAAGTCAGAAACGTAACTGGAATCTCGGTTCGGAAGAATTCAGGACCGTGCAAGCAACCCAGGAAGAGTGGGATAAACAACAATCTTGCGAAAGACGCACCGATTGCAACCTTTGCATTCTCAAGGAGATAGAGTGCGGTTAGAGACTTGCCGACTAGATCAAACACATTGTAGCTGGCAATAAGGAGGATCGGGTACCAGTCCTTTAGAGCCTGGGAATGGACGTCCTCCGTGATATAACCAGGAAATATAGCCAATGTCACAACATAGATAATGAGGACACCTAATCCGCACCATTTGACTCTACCGACAATATCACACAAGGTGGATCTCCACAGCGCCCCAGTCAGGGCACCTTTCTCCTCTATCTCCTCATTCACAGCCTGCTTCTTCAGATCATTATAGTACTTAATGATTGGTAGTCTATGTGCAACATTGTAAAAAACAATGCACACGAACATCACAACGATGCTGACAATGAAATAGAGATTTGCACTTTGTCTCAAGCCATGGGCATCTTGAGGATATGCCGCTTTGGTAAAAATCCTCAAAAAGGAAACGAGGACACCTGCATTCAATGTGTGAAAGACTAGAGTGCTTCTATTGGGATTTTTGCATGTGAAACTTCCACATATGGGCAATAGAATAATAATGTAAGGCACTACTCACAATCAATATTAGCTTCTTGACCCATTCCCAGCCCATCAAATACATCCAACCCACGTCCAAACACTTAAAATTGAGTTTGATTTTTATTTACATCACAAATTAAAATTGCTCTTTAGATAATTAAAAAAATAATAATAATAAGTAACAATTAGTGTAGTCAGCTTCTTAATGAGGTCCTAGACTTTTTCTTCTTCCTTTTTCCCCCCTCCAAATAAATGTTTCTGGCTAACTTGTTTTGTAAGATTGGGAGAGGTTTTTCTTTTCTTTTTTATTTATAACTAAGGATATCCGGATTAGATTGCATTTACCACAATTAATCTTAAAATTTCAAAATTATCGACTAAGTAAATCCCTAATGGCAATGAACATACTCAAACTTGGGGCTACTGGGAAGTAAACCATTGTAAGATGGGGTAAGTTTCCAATTATTTATCAAATAAGGGTATCAAATGAGGCTTTATGTTCAATCCATGACTTTAAGTTGATTGGACGATGACTTCCAAAAGTTTTATAAGTGTTTAGGTTTCTATCATTCTTTTAGGTTAGATTTGAAATTTAGGGATTTTGTGCCATTCATTTAAGGAGAATTGCTTAAATGTACTTTGTTAATTTAGATAAGGATTTAGTCCTGGATTTGATTGGTTTAGGATGGTGCATCTGTGATGGAATTGAAACCATCGCAAAAAAAGTAGTAGTTATTTAAAATTAAAATCTTTCATAATAATGGCTCAAATTATTTTAGGAAGTAGTGGCTCCACTAATTTAATAGTAATTATTTGAAATCTTCCATGTATTTCTAAACAAATTAACCATGTCTCTTATATTTTAATACAATTCAATGTCGAAATTCAAAGTTATCCAAAAGGAACCATAAAGTTGTAGGTTAAACCCATTGCTTACTACCTTTATTCGGTAAAAAAACTGTAAATCACAACAACTTCCAAAATTAGTTTGCAAATGCCACTAGTTTGAAAAATAAATAAATAAAAATCTTTGAACCCGCAATGACGAGTCGGTTCACTACTTTCTGATCTGAAATGAGTTTAAACACTTATTTCAGATAATAGAAACTAATAAGTTATTCTGGCTCTCATTCAGACCTATTGTAATTAACCAAATTCACTATTTTTTGGTACATGCAACCCCACGCGCCAGGTCAAAAGCTTGGTCATATGGTTTGGGACTAAATTCATAATTTCAACTGCATAATGCTTCTCCATAGTTGGAAAAACTCATGTAAACATATGATTAGATACAGCAAATTCATAAAAAAACAACATTGGAACACAACTAAATATCTTGCCATGTCCGAAGCTTGGTGAAGTAACCATGGGCAGACCCAAACAAGGTTGCCCCCACTAATTTAGAAAATTACACTATAATTCTATTAATTTTGCTATTTTTTCTTATAAATTATACCTTTTTTTTTCATGTTTTGCTCTACTGCATTTCTACTTTTGTTCCTATTTACCTTAAAAATATAAGTTTGCCCCCACCTGGGTCCGCCCCTAGAAGTAACATGCCAAATGAAACATCTCTGTTCAAAGAAAAGTCAATGTAATTTTAATGCATGTATACGAAGAACTAACAGTTTACTGACTTTTACCCACACAAATAAGGCCCGACCAACAATGTTGCTACTTTTAGTAAACTAACATACCTAAAGATCTTAACTGACACAAATAAGGAAACATTGAAATAATGAGGTGGCATTTGGTTTGATTTTTTGTTTTTTATTTTCTGTTTTCTATTTTATTTGTTTTATCTTTTAAAAATTTTAAAATATGAAAACAAAAAATTGTTGTTTTTCTTATTTTGAGTTAAACATACTTAAAATGATTTTTTATCATTTTTCATCTTACGTGTAAACTCATTTTCTGTTTTCTAAAACAAAATTTAAAAATATAAATGACCAAACGTGTTTTAAACTATTTTTTTTATTTTCAAAAGTTTAAAATGAAAAATGAGCTCAAAACAGAAAATAAAAAATAAAAAAACACCTGAGATATTGTTGGTTTTCTTAGAAGCAAGCAGCATTCTTTGCATTCTATTGGCAAAGATTTGTTCATCAAATCAATTAGAATAGGAATAATAATAAAACAAAGACAAGAAGCATTTTTTTGGCTAAATCAAGACAACTAGAAGCCATCTAATTAATGACAGCCCAAGTTAAGTTATGAAGACTATTAACAAAGCAAAGCCCTAATTTAAAGAGATTCCAATTCTGTATGAATATGAAAGTGCAATTATAAACTCAAAAGAGCAAAGTGATAGAGATCACTCCAATCCCCAAAATGAACCACCACAACTTATGAAAAACTGCCGAATAATTTCCAAACCCAGAAAATACTCAAATCCAAACCAAAAAGAAGCTGCAATCGATTGGCACAGTACCTGAAGCTGCAGTTCCAGCAACAACCGCCTGCATATACCTCTCCGGCAACTCGCCGGCGGCCCCAATGATCCCACCCTGGACCAACGCATCGGCGATAGAGGAAAGCGCTACCGCGGCCACCGTCACAGAGAACCCATCGTACAGCCCAGTCCGGCCCTTGATGTAGGCGACGTCCATGACCGGAACGACAAGGAGGGAGACGATAAAGAGAGCCAGGCCCACGTTGATCCGGACATACGAATCGGACTTGTGAGCGTAGGCGACTATGAGGAGGAGGGAGAAGACGCCGACAAGCATGTAGACGACGGCGAAGACGCGGTCAACTGAGGCGTCCGGGTAAAGATAGGAAAAGTAGTCGACGGCGGTGATGAATGCGTTCCAGGGTAGGAGGTAGCCGGTGCCGAGGGTGAAGTAGATGATGTAGGCCAAGTAGAAGGAGTCTTTGGGGATTTTTTCATTCTTTGGGGGCTTTTCGGATAGGAGGAGGGACGATGACTCCGATTCTCCGCCTTCGTTTGCTCCTCCTCCGCCTGTGATCCCCATCGGACTCTTTCCCGCCGGCTTTGGCCACCGGGGCAGTAGGACGTGGAGGGAAATTTAGCGGGCATGGAGCAATAATTGCCAGTTGGGGGAGATCGGTAAGAGCGTGCATTTCAAGGGTTGTACTAGACTACACGAAATCATCACGTGTCAGTAGTACCGCTACAGGGGGACGCGGGGGCTGTAGTCGACCCTCGACTGCAGCGGGAGCAGTAGGTCAAACGGCGCCGTTTTATGTCACACGGTGTCGTTTTGTGTAGATTTTTAAGAATATATTGGTGTGATTTTGATAGCACATTAAACTAATTTTTTATTCAAAAAATAAAATAAAATAATAAAATATTATACCCTTAATTTTTGTTTAAAAAATTTGACCAAAAAAATAAAAAAAATAATACCATTTTCATTGACTTGCACCACGCAAGTCAATAAAAACGGTATCGTTTTCTTCATATTGTTACTTGGGTTTCATTTAGCACACCAAAATTAATTAAAATTTATTAATTTTTACTATTTTTTTTACTTTCTTCTAATTAAATTTTATCACATATCACTTTTATATTAAATTATTGTACTTTTTTGGTCAAATTTTTTAACAAAAAAAAATCAAGTGCCGTAATATTTTATTATTTATTAATTTATTTTAATTTTTTAAGCAAAAAATTAATTTAACATATAGTCAAAATCACATTAACATAATTCAAAAATCTGTAACCAAACTGAAAGAAACCCAAAACGGTGCCGTTTTGGGCGACTACAGCCCCACGCGTCCGCGTGCATGTCTGTGATGCCATATTTGGATTATATATTTAAAATTTTCTCTTTTATTTGAATTATAACATAAAATACAAAAATACAAGATATAAGAAAAATTAAAAATAACAAATTAAAAGATTTTATATTTCTCTTTTTTTTTATTATATTTGTTTTCTTACCAAACTCTCGCTCCAAACACACCTCTATTTCATTTGAGATCGTCTTTTGTTTTTTCAAAAATTTTAGACACTTATTTTTCTTCAATTCTTCTCTTTTGCAAACTATTATTATTATTTGCTTTTAAAAAGTTTCCATTGTCACCCATTAACTCTCGTGCCTTAAGTAGTCATAGCGTTATGCATTCGATAATTTTTTTTTATTGTTAATTATAGAATTTATAATAACTCAATAAACATGAAACACTAAAAAGAAAATCAGGTAAAGGGTGCAGTTTAGTCGTAAAATATTATTGTAGGAAATAAAAATTCCACAGAGACGATAGCAGCAACATGGACTTGCACATGCAAATTACAATTATAATACAAAGCAATCTTAGAAAGTAAACACACCCACAACCACAAGCAGCTATTTCATTGCTTCAAATATCTTACAACATCTCTTCCAGACAGCCTGAAGTTGTAAAGCATATCTACAGCAGGGAGGAACAAAACCACCGCCCCATTTACAGGGATTAGACACCAATAATGCAAGTGGAGAAAACAATTCAATAAACCAAGAATGGACAGAAGAAGAAGAAGAAACTACTAAACTAACATTTAATAATACAGTTCCAGGTAGTTCTTGCAGGAGGAACCAGAATGAATTCGACCATCTGGAAGCCCAACCATAGAATCAGGGGGTACATGACATGATCAAACCTTCAGTTTGACCACACATGAACAAGACCATGCCTATTACCCGTATAGATCTCGTTACGTTCTTCATCATAGAAGAGAGAAGTTATGTCTTCCAGGGCTTCCGCAACAGTGCTTCTAATCCGAGGAGCTTGGATCCGCTTCTTTGAGCTGCAATTTCTGCCATTAGAACATCCAACACAGCTGCATTCAGCTATGGGAAAACTATTGCTTGCTTGTATTTTAGCCAAGCATTTCCCAGACAAGATATTGCTGATGTTGATAGAACCTGCTGCATGATTAATGGAAACCTTGTCAAAAGAAAACGAAACAGAGAAGAATAGAAACACATGCACTTTCAAGTTTAGATGCAACAGCACCTGAAAAATATCAACTCTGTGGAGTACAATCCATCATGGAATAACATCAACTGACAGAAAAATAACTAACAACTTAAATCCCATGCAGCGTTGACACCATTCAACACATCTGCACTCAAATTTATCAAATATTTGCCTCCATGTGGTAATGAATTCTAGTCTCATTGTGTGTTTTTGTTTCCCTATTATTTTTTTCTCAGTATGTACTGTTTTCATGTGTGATTTCATTGTGTTAGTCTCTCCTTTTGGAAGAGGGAGTCACACTCGAAAGACGGAATGAGGGCAAGATCTACATTGCCGGGCTAATTCGTTAACAAGCTTAAGCCTAGGAGTGACTGCTAATCTTACACATGGATGAAGAATGTGAAGGTGTAAATCTGTTCTTACAACCAATAACAAGCAAACAATACCATTGAATTTGAAAAGTTAAAGGCAATCCTTGCTCAAACGAAAACCACATATCAGAACTAAATGCTGCACAGGTAATGCATTAGTGAAGGACGCATCTGGAACCTGGACATGAAATAAACATCAATTACATTCCGATGGCCTTTCAAGTGTATTTTCTTCCTTCTAACCAATTGGCATGGTAGTTTAACTCATAGAACCCTTGGAGGTGGAATTCACAATCAATTACTCAATTGAATATTATAATAATATTCAAATTTTTATCAGGCAATTTACCAGTTCGTTCTGATAATGTATCATCGGAATAAGCTTTGCAGTAAGAAATTATAAGATCCTGGTCACTTGTGATGTATATGTTGTTTGTATTGCAATCAGGATGCCACAAAAGGTGATCCTCGAATGAAGTTACAAGCTCCCCACGGAAGTTCCAAACAGCCACCGTCCTGTTTCTAAACGTCAGGAACAACTGATTTTCATACAGAAATATAAATGCTGATGGAGTCATAAATTCAGTACTGCTAACTTCTATTAGCTCATAACTGCAAACCTGCAAATAACAAATATCAAATATTAGAAGTATATTAACATGAACACATTTCAAGTCTGCAAGAAAGATCCTTACGTCAAGAATCTGGAGATTCTCATTTTCTTGCTTGACAAGAAGCTTCTCATTGAACTGTTCAATGAAATCAATCTTCTTATTCCGGTGAAGAAGATGATTGAAAGTTTTAAGAACTGTCCCATCCTCTATTGAAAGAATCTGAAGAGGAACGTGACCAGTAACCTTGGTAAAAATCAACAACATGATTCCTGGACTGTTTTTAAGAAACCAAAAACAAATAAGCTATTTGCATGAAGCAATACGAACAACAAATGCTGGCTCTAAATATTCCTAAACTCAGCTCGTTTCCACCACTATATGCAGGAATGTATAAGAAAGTTTACCTGATCTTGATCTCTTGAACATTTTTGTCAGATATGGTGTACAACGTTGTGTAGTTTTTCAAGTCAAACACCTTGTATATGCTGAAACAGAATGAAAGGATACACATGCATCACATCAAGAAGCAAATTGTACACAAAACAATCGAGAATGAAGCATGTAAGAATACTGAATATCTCAATATTTACCTATCTTGTGCAGAATAAGTGAGTACCTTCCCATTTACATCATCAAACTCTACAAAACCAGGCCATTTCAATGACTCGGACTCAAAAAGAGCAAAGCCTGCATCTGGCTTACCCCTCCTTATGTACCTGAAGCCATTTAACAGAGTGATTTTTTCATAAGAGGAATACATAACTAATTAATATTACAATCAACGAGCAACAAAAACATAGCAGCTCACATACTCAATCCTTGTGGTCCTGCATTTCAAAGAACTAAAATTGTCTGAAGCATAAACTGAGACTGTGATAAGAGAATCATTGTTTTTATTGTAAAACAAGCTTCTTATAACTTCATCAGGACTGACATTCAAAAAGCATATCCTCTGGTTAGTCTCTGCATCCAACAAATCAACAAGTTATAAGGTCCCTACTCTCAACATTGGGAACATACAGTGTATCCGGCCACATATACATAGAAAGATGGTTATGCTGTTCTACCTCGGCTAAATGCTGCACAAACACCAGACTGTGCTAGAGCAAAAACAATGTCATGGGCAGCTACTATTTCAATAATTTTTGACCTCTTCTTGAGAAAGTACAGTACCATGCCACAATGTCCTTTTGGATCATGGGTATCATATTCTTCCTGATACAAGTTATCACAATAAAAAATTTGAAATTTAAAACAGAAATGATAGGCTTAAAGAGCTTACAACATAATCTAGGGGAAATTATTGGATCAATAATAGAGTAAAATATCTCTCTCAGCTGATGAATAATTTCAGGCAAGATGTACACATACAAAATGTATAAAAATTGTCTAAAATTTATCTAAATCTAAGACAATTTGACTTTGAACTAAATCTCCATTTGAATAACAATAGATTTCAAATGCATGTATTTGAGATTAAATTGTATTAACATATAAAAAAGGTAAGTAATTTATGTAAGAATGTATAGAGGATTTCTAATTCTTACTTCCTCAAGAGGTGGAACCAAATACTATGGAGGTTTTTTGTTTTTGTTTTTTTTGTTTTTGATAAGTAACCAAATACAATGAAAGATTTCAAATCCATTATACTTTATTATGTTAAACATTCATGATGAAATCCACATCTAAAACTAAAAAAAAAATGAAAATTATATTATAGCAATTCTCCTTAAATAGATAGCACCAAATCCCTTGATTTCAAATCCCTAAAAACAAACGTATCCTAAATTTCAGTTATACAACTAAATGGCAGTCAAGTGATAAACAATAAAGTTCTCTCTCTCCAACAGCACAAGCTTTTAGGTAAAATGGTAGCTAACAATTTAACATAATATTATAGGAGTCAAAAGTTAATAGTTCAAATCTCCAAGCTAATCCAATACTCAATAGTTGCATGTTCGGCCCATTCAAACAGTCGCCACATGTGAGGGGAGTGTTAAAAGAAAGTGAGTTACTATAAATAATAAAGTTGTCTATCTCTCTAATAGCTTAAATTTTTAGGTGGGATGGTGGCTAACAGTTTAACAATTGTAGTATGCTGAATCATCATAGAGGTCATGTTTTACGCCACTTAATAAAATGGTATTTTGTAGGAAACAGAGATTTCTATCTATTTTTTCATCATAAGAAAAAAAAAAAAAAAAAACCCTCTTTCTATGTCAACAATGAGGTTCTAATGCTCTCTCTTCAAGGCATAGCCTTTGTTTAGAGAGTTGGAATGGAGGGAAAGGGAGGGGAGGTTAGTTTTTTTTTTTCTTTTTTTTTTTTTTTGTGGGAGATATGGAAAGGGAAATAGAGAATTAAGGTTAAGAATATGGTTAAAAATACTATTATACCCTTTTGAATATATTTGCTTGTGATGGACATTTGTGGAAATAAGAAAAATTGTAAGAACAAGATAGAGGAAAAAAAAAAAAAAGAGTTATTTACATCCTTAATTGGGGTGAAAGAAAACTTAAAGGTGAATTGGTCACCTTCCTTTCCTTTCATTTCATTTACCTCCTCTCAAACAAGAGGAATCTTTTTACCCTCTTTCATTCCATCCCTCCCCCCTCTCCAAAAAAAAAAAACACCTCCTCCCAAACAAAGGCCATCACACATATAGGATCAATATATCCAATTTAAACAAATGTTTCGTAAACAAAACCTATATGTCATATCTATGCCAATGAAATGTTGTGGGATAAGGACACCCCAGAGGGGTGTATCCATGCCCTGCTATATCTAAACCCACCT
>JAVXUM010000040.1:4614835-4627273 GCA_035590655.1 Pouteria glomerata
TAAACTATGGAGGAATTCAATAATTGTGCACAATCATTTACATTGTGTACTATTAAGCGCACACTTAAATTATTTTACACATTAGCTATTGAGATGATTGTTTTTGCTAGTACATCTCCATTGATTTTATGTGTTATGGCCATGAAGGCTTGGTTGATGACTGCTTAGGTAGAAATTCATTTTGATTTCATAATAAATTATTAATTTAAAAGTAATTAATTAAATATTTTTAGTAGTAATTATTTTTAATAGTTGTAAATTAAGTCATTTTGATAATAAATTACTATTTATTATAAATTAGTTTTAAAATAAATAAAATAATTTATTAAAATAATCACTTTATTTTATTTTAAATAATTAATTAAAATAATTAACTAAATATTTTTTGTAACTTTTTTTTCGTCTTGTGTGGCTTTTCCACCAAAATTTAATTTTCTTTTTAGAGACTACAGGTTTTAAGTATGCTAATCACAGTCGTGAAAAAGAAATTAAAAAATTCATCTTTTTTTGGATAAATACTAAAATAATAAAAATATCAACTTTTTCATTATTTTTTACCCAAAGGGATACTTTTTATATTAATAGACATGGATTTTTTTTTTTTTTGATTTTTTTTTTTTGATTTTTTTTTTTTTGCGAATGTAATTAACATGCTAAAAGTTATAACTTTTGAAAAAAAATTAAATTTTAATAAAAAAAGTCATATGAAAAGGAAAAAAAATACACAAAAATCAAAACCAAATTAAAGTACTTAATCACTCAAAAGCCATGTTTCTTGGGCTGGGTTAAGAATTCATCCTAAGAGCACTCCACCATAGTATAGGAAAGGCCCATTATCGCCCATTATCAATAAGGCCTAGGCCCATTTGATGGGCCGGAGACTCCTCTCTCAACTAGCGAGCACCTTCTATGGGGGGTCTCATTTCTCATGTACGGACGATGACACGGCAGCTTTCTGGATAATCCTCTGACCAGACAGGAAGGAAGGACGGAAAGAATCCGAGAAATGGCGGTTGCAGGCGGCGTACGAGGCGGTCATCTTCCCTCCAAATTCAGGCAACCACCGACGGCGATGAGCCCCAGAAGCAACCTCAACAGGGCACTGCGACCTCAACCGACGGCGATGAGCGCCAGAAGCAACCGCAATAGAGCGCTGCGACCACCACCTCCGATATTCATATCTACGAACCCAACTCACGTGAACCCCCACGACCTCAGGGACCTCTACGCCCTCTGCAATCACTCCTGCCACCGATTCCCCAATGTCGACTCCGACGGTAGGGTTGAGCCCGTCGACCTCCACAAACTCCGCATTGCTCTCTCCCACAGCTCCGTTGTCGTTTCCGTCTTCTGCAAGCCCGAGATCGTTTCGTACTACTCTTCCTTCTCTGGATTTCCCAATTCACCTTCACAACCATCGAATCTGAAGGGCGTTGAGGGGGACTGGTTCCGGAGGGTTATGCCGGTTACGCCGTCGAATGGAAAGTTGGTGGGATTTGGTCGAGCCATTTCTGACTCTGGATTGACTGGTTCAATCTACGATGTCATGGTGAGACATCCATTCATCCCATAAATTTCATCTTAATATACAACAGATAATGCACAAACACACATGTATGCACAGTATAAGATGGATGGTCGACCTTCTTCTTCTTTTGATGGAGGTTTTGTTCACTAGAAAAATAATCCACTGGAAATCTTTAAAAATGGTAAGAAATTTGAAAACTTTGGATCATCTCTGTGCTGCCTAATTGTAGGATAACTAGTCTCTTGCTGCGGCTAAAATTAGAAATAAATTGTACACAACTGCACTGGTATGTTTTTGTTTTCATATATGTATATATATGCACATATATTGCTATGCACTTTAAGGTTGTTAGGTGTTTACGATTAATAGATAAGGCATCTTGCATGTATTCATGTAATTGTGTTTCAGTGCCTTCCAGGTTATTCCTTCATTACGAGGAATGGGAATTGGCCAGATGATAGTTCAAAGAATCATAAGGTTAGTTTGACACTCACTCGGATGTCGATTTTTGTTTCATTATCTCAAGTACAAACAGCAGTTTGTCCTCAAGAGTTCTCAACTCACCTTAAGGACACTTCAGAATGCAATAATGCCATCTGTGATGGTAATGCTTTGGGTGCTCCAAATTGTTTCTCTACTAACTGTGAATGTTGTTAATAGTCTTGTCTTTAGTTGTGAATGCAGTCTTAACATTTTCCTGTTATTGATGTAGAGTGCTCACTAGCAGAGGCATCTACGACATAGCAGCCCTTTGTTCTGAGGAGGAGAGGTCGGTTTGCTTATCATGCTCGGAAACAATATAGGCCTCAATGTTTTTTTTATAATTTTCTTAGGTTGTGTTTCAAGCATGGGTTTGTTGAAGGAAAAGAAAAGTAAAATTACTAGTTTGTGTACTTCTTTTATGCTTGAATGAGTAAAAGTTAAATCATTTTAATAAATGTCTATTCTTTTAATCTCAATTTTCTAATTCAATCAAAAAAATGAAACAAATTTGACTTTCTCAATTTCTTAAGTCATTCCCTTGCCTTGATGCTCACTAATACAATTTTGTTTATCTTACTTATAAAAAAAAAAAAAAAAAAAATGTAATTCTTGCCATTTTTCCTTCACTGTTATTTTCTCTCCACAAATCCATGCTCCAAACATAGCATTGATGTGTAATTTTATTTATTGAGTGCTTGGACGATATGCCCTAGTTTTATTTTTCAACGCTATCTAAGCAACCATCATTTACAATGGGTTTATGCGGAGGTTCTCCAGCAATCTATTTCCCAAGTTATCATCATGAAAAAATACGCAGTCAATTCTCATTAACTAGTAAAACATCAAGAAGAGAACTAACATATTCCTTCCCAGTCAATGCTTGTATGATCTACTAATTTTATACAGAGGTTTAAGTTGTGCACGGAAAAATTTACCTTATTGTGCAGCTAAGCTTTACCTGTGTTATGGTTGGGGGGACTTCTGAGTTGGGCTACTTTAATCAATCCTGTGGGTTGGCATATAATATTACATTTGGCACTGAGTTTATCCTGAGATTAATAAGTTAATATAGTAAGTTAATACATGTACATATGCACATCATTATTAGATCCCCCCTTTTATGTGTAGAATAAATGCTTCCCCGCTGATTTCAATTCATCTACGTTTGCCTACCAGGATATTTTTTGAGGCATGTGGATTTGGGAGTGACATTTTGGGATCCACTACAATGATGTACACTAGGACTGTTTCTACGTGTGAAGGGAATCCAATGGTCAAGCGCTTTGGTCGAAAGCTCTTGTTAGCTCCACCAGTTAGAGAGCCCTTTTAAGTCGTGATTCGCAATTGATCACCTTTGAATGCAAAATATGGACATTTCCGAGGAGCTGGCAAAGAAATCAGTCAAGTCATGAATCTTGACATATCCCATCTTCATGTTGAACTTTTACAAAGAAAGCGCTTTCAGAAAAGAAGTGAAAAAAAAAAAAGAAAGAAAAAAGAAGCGTTGTAGATATGGAAACCAGAATATGGCTGCTCTTGCACAGATTCCTTTGAAATCTAAGCCATGTACAGCATTGAAGTGCAAAGAAAACTTGTAGTGTCTTCATGTACTGCATTAGTAATAATTCCATGTAACACGGTTCACGCCACACCTTTGTGTTGCCAAATTTTGTTTCTCATGCAGATTCTTGCTTATCTTTAAAGCATTTACTGATCATTATTAGGGAAAAAGGTACTGAAGATTACCATATACCAGGCCCAGGTGGTTATCCTTGTCAATAAAGTAAGGTAGCCTTCTAAATGATGCCTAATATCTTTACTTTCTATGAACTTTATTAAAGAACCTTGCAGGGGACAAATTCTCTCACCGGTTGCTCTTTTTAGGAGCTCTGAATTGAGGATGGAGAAAATCTGGTTGGAAGTATGCTTGATTTCAGCTCGGGGTCTCAGGCGGACGTCATCGCTGTTCAAGCTCCAGTGGTATGCTGTTGGGTGGATTGATCCTAACAACAAATATTGCAGCAGGATTGATGCTTCTGGAAATGCAAATCCAGTTTGGAAAACCAAGTTTTCAGCTTTGGTTGATAACTCGGAGTTGAAATTCCAAGATTTGTCGCTGCACGTTGAGGTTTACAGTAGAGAGCCTATCTTCCTTAGTGAAAGGCTTCAGGGGACTGCTACTGTTGTTCTGAAAGAGTTTCTGGAGAAGTATATCAAGAATTCTGAGGTCTCGAAACCAGTCGAAGAGGTAGGAAGCTTTCAACTGCGGAAAGGGAATACCAGCAAAACTCAAGGTTTTGTTGATGTTTCAATCCGAATTTCAGAGGAAAGGGAAGAACCCAGATCTTATACAGGTATTTGGATACGGCTCTTTCTGACCTTCTCTTCACAAAAACATGTCAGTTTTATTTTATTTTTTTTTCAAAATCACGTATGGAGAGTCTCAGACTTGATTGCATGATTTTCACATTTGACCCCTTCTTTTTTTGTCTACCTGGGCTTAGGAATTAAGATGAAAATCCCATGAATTGGAGAAAATTGGTTAAACCTATTTAAATGATAAAAATAAATAAATAAATAAAAACGAGCCTTTTCAAATACAGCTCCATTCAAATGATCTTTGATTATTTGCTTATCCAAATTTTCAGATGAGGGATTCAAACTTATGGATCGCAACAACGGCATTAACGTACGCACTGGAGATGGAGCATCACAAGCACACCCACGACAATTTCATCTGGAACCACTCCAGCACCCAGCAGAAAACCACCCACCAGCAAATTCCTCTTATTCCCACCCTGCACCTTTTCCCAGTCCACCGGCAGGCGGACTGAGCCACCCTGCAGCAGGAGGAGCCAGTTATCAGCCACACCGAACTCCTCCGCCACCGCCACCACCACCACCTTCTAATGTTGGTTACATATCCACTTTCCTCCCGAGAACAGATCACTTGCCGCAAAGTTACATAAATATGCCATCTGCTGCTGCAGCCTCTGCACACGGTGGCGGAGCTGGACTTGGATTTGGAGCTGGAGCATTAGCAGCAGGCGCTGTGATATTTGGTGATGATTTCATGTCGGGATTTGACGTCCCTGCTGGTTTGCAAGATGCTAGTGTTACCATGGAAACGAATCCTCCTTTCTGACTGGGCAGCTTTTATTCACTTGGCAATGGTGTAAGATGTTTATGGATTTATGTTGCAAATTCGCAATATTGTTGGACTCCTCTTGACAAAGATTCAGTTTCAGTAATGAAGAATGTTAAAGGGTAGAGCAAAGGAGATAATTCATTCCAGGTCATGAATCGGACTGTGATTTTAATATACATGGCTTATGTCAAATGCACAAGCGGTTGCCATTGTGTGGAAGTCACACCTCAATTGTAAATACGGATAAGTCACAACTTTTTTCTTTTATTGATTATTTAGACACAAATTAAGATAATACTGTAAAAAATATACAATATATGAAAGTATAGCTAATGAAACTGCGATATGATATTATAGTTTGTACATGGGCTGAAATTGTGATTTGGTTCAATGATTTATGGACAAAATAAAGAATTATGGGCAAAATAAATAAAAAAAATGTGAAATGATTACGCAGTTTAGGCCAAATAAGAATCGTAACGCAGAACTCGCAATATCATTTCACGGTTGTTTTTTTTTTTTTTTTTAGGTGATTTCACGGTTGTTGGACTCACCCTTTCAATGGAGTGGGTCAATGGTATAACCCTTGGATTAAAACTACTGAAAATCAATGGGCACACAATTAAGATTAAAATATTGTGATACTTGCTTTATTGTGCTCTTCGTGCTTCTCATTGCTCCGTCTGCAACAATTGTGTACAGAGATTTGATCATCATTGTCCACGAGCTGGCCAGGAATAATAGTAAGTATTTTGCAAATGAAAACTGTGAAATGATACCATAAGTTCTACTTATTTTGCCGAGAACTGCCAAATTATTTTGCTTTTTCTTCGTTTTGTTCATAAATCATGGAATTAAATCGCAATTTGAATCCATGTAAAAATCATAATATCATATCACTGTAATATCATATCACGTTTCAGTAATTATACTTTCACAAATTGTGTATGTTTGACAACATTTTCTTAATTTGTGTCTAAATTATCAATAAAAAAAAAAAACCATAAGTCACATATTCGAAACTCTAAAAGTGTTTTTTCCGTAGGGCCCCCGCGCTAGCTTTAGCTTGTACTTTCTCAATTTATGGGTCTTGTGACATGATTCCCGAGTTTGTGGTTTATTCTTTAGTGCAATTTATGGGTCTTGTGAGATGGTTACTAGTTGAGGTTTATTCTTTAGAGGTTAGTTCAATGTGACCCTGCCCTTGGGAGGCTCCTTATCACTAAAAAAAAAAAAAAATGTGGGTTCAATCTTCTTAAGGCAGGAAAAGAATACGTACATGCATATGCACGTAATAAGGGGAGAAAGGAGAACAGTTTATGATTCAATATTTCACCCAAGAGATGTTTCATACCATTAACTTCTTGTGATGTTTCGAATGTAATTGCAATTGCTAGATATCAAACTCCCTACAAGGACAGGAAATGAGGCCTTTTCAGTGTACACCTAACACGAAGAAATTATCACTTTCCCTCAGTCTACACTTCCATGGAGAAATTAGCCAATGGAAGATGCATTTGACGGAAGTGCCAAGTAACCATGGCTCAGCCCTTCCAATTAGAGCTTTTAAAGCAACACGTACTGACGAATTGCTTCTTCTTGAATTGAAAACCCATCAACCCGCTGTTAAAACAGAAGTAATTTGGGGGAGTATAAAGCACATCAAACTTTCAAGTTGCTGCTACCAGAAACTTCAAACTGTGAACCACCAAAAACCCTACGGAGAAACTTCTGAACAACTGATACAAATTCATCTGCCTTCTCTTCCTGGGGCAAGTGGCCACAATTCTTTATTACTTCAAGATGAGATCCAGGTATGGCTCGTGAAAGTCTTTCCGAATTCCAAGAGGGGACAAGCCGGTCATGATCACCAGTGATTATGAGAACTGGGTATAGCATTTGCCAGCAGAGAACGTGTTGTTCATGACAGGATAGACAAATCGGAGTAATGTTTATAGTTAATAATTTAATATTGTTATTACCTGGACATGAGATTTCACTTAGTCTGTTTGCCAGTGGTGGCTTCGAATCAGATGATGAACCTATAAGCATTGCGGCTGAGTATTCTGCAAGAGCCTTGTCCCAACCCTTAGCCCTAAGCGGCTGTAAATGACAGAAATATAAAAATGAGCAGAATTTAGAGGGGAACAAAATATCTACCTACCAAACCATCCCATGAATCAGTTTAAAGAAAGAAGAGGATTTTTTATGACTATTTACCTTTGTATAGCCATACAAGATATGCTCAGTGACTTGATTTGAATCATGCCATGCATTTCTTACAGCAGCTATTCCAAATTTATCTATCGCCATCCTTACCTGTAGAAAATTATGGCAAGTCATGGTTAGATGATAAAAGAGGATAGGCCGCAAGATTAATCATCCATTTGTCAGTGCAACAACAACTTTTTCCAGCTTAGCCCTGTAAACATGAATCTTAAAAAAATTGTGTTGACAAACATAGCTAGTGGCTTTATCAAGCTGTGTTGTTATTTCAACCTACTGTTAATTGTTAAAACCCTTCATAGGGAACACTGGATTGTGATTGTACTCGGGAAACTTGACTTGTGGGGGCACAAGGGTCCTAAGCAAAAACTTTGGACAAAATCATCTGAGATTGTGCCTGCTTGTCAAGGCCTGAAAGACTGAGTTTGCAATGCTCCTGAAAGACTGAGTTTGCAATGCTCATTAACAGGATACACCTGAAGTATCACACAGAGAGAGATTCATTACCAGCATCACACCAAAGGCAGACCGCAGAACTGCAGATAAAGCTTTCCTATAGAAAGACTTGAGCATTTCTCCCATCCCTTTCACCAAATGCATTATGGCCTCTACAATGTATTTAGAGAACTTTGACAAGATGTTGCACAGCCTGATAAATGGATTGCTGAGTATATTTGAATTTGAGTTGTCTTCCTGCACATGAGTATTGGTTCCAAACTGATTTTCTTTAACAACTTTTCTTGCAACCAGTGGGGCTACAATTGCAGGGGCGACAAGGATCAGAGCGGCAATCTGCTCTGGTGCTTCAAAATATGCATCAACTGCTACTAGGGAACCAGCTGAATGCCTGTCATCTCATTATCATTGTTTTCAACAGATTCAGACAGATTACACCTTTCAAAATAAATAGATGAGACAAGAAAATTTTTCATTAAAAATAGTTTACCAAGGGAGAATACCAAATATTGAACAGATGGAAGATACAGGTTTCTACAAGAAGAATACACACAACATGTGCTTGCAGTGCTTTAACATTATAGCTTTGCTTTCTCCATAGCAGGATGTATCACAAAAATAGTTTTATTGTTTAGTTTTTGAATATTTCTAACTGTTATCAGATAGCTTTATTCAATTGGTAATTCATGAGAATGACAGAGAAATTGTTCAGACACCGACAGAGCTTTGTGTGTGTATCTATCTATTTACACTTGTTGCTTATTTGGCCTATCCATGTGGATTGCAATAATTTAATATGTTCAGTTCCCTTTTTTACACTAGAACTTCCTTTCCCACTTCTCAACTATGCATTACATACAAATCATATGTATCTATTCAATCTGGAGGTGGCAACTGAGAGAGAGAGAGAGAGGAAGGACCAAAAATTGAGAAGAAGGAAAAGGGAGCACTGTAAACAATCAGGAAGGAGGACGAAAGAAGGATGATTGTTCGGTTCCAATCAATTTTGGCATTTCCAAGTTTTTGATTTCTTAAATTTGAGAGACGGGGGTTTCCTTGGGCTTTAATTTGTACATAAGAGTTCTTAATTAATGTTATGGGAAGTTATGGTACGTGATATAATGACCCTTAGTGTGGTAAAAAGGATTGAGACCATAACCTGAACCAAAACGGGACTGTCATATGCAAAACAGAGTTGTAGTTTGGACCTCGTTGTGCACACGGAAGGTAACTTCATGTGCACGACTTACTGATACCAGTTTCAGAAGGCTAACAGCTACACAGCTTTTCAGTCAAATGGGAGAGCAAATAAATAATTTTAAGTTTAGGATCAGAACTGTACATACCCCACTAGAATTGCCTTCTCAGCTGCTAAGGTTTCAATGAAGTACAATGTCGCTAGCACAGAAAACATCATGGAGTACGGATTTAAAAGTTTTCTATCATCATCGCTAGGAGATGAATGCTTATGAATATTCACCCTCGATGTCAAGCCAAAAGCAGGCCTATCAAAGGCAAGGACTTTTGACCCAGTAACCTGTGCTAAAGGCTTCATAACTCGATGCCATGAGAAGAGAGAAGCTCCAAAGCCATGCAACAAAATCATAGGAAAACCAACCTTTTCAGTTTGGGAAGGAGATCGAGAAGTGGCCTGGTCCTGTAATATGGCATGTACTGGTGATCCTGCATCACAAATCTTGTGGTGTATCTGTACCCCCTTGAACTCACAAAAACAACTGTCTGGATCAGCTAAAAGTGCTGGCTCCAGCAGTTCATCCTGATCTATGCCAGCTATTCTCTTCTTTTTTTCCTTTGGTTTTGCTCCCAACAACTGCTCTGGAGATTTTAAAGAAGCATCCCATAAAAACTTTATTTATTTTTACTTTTTGGATAAAACTAAGTAACAAAAATTAAACCCACGTTTATGATTATCAGATGGAACCTTTGAATCCCACCGCCTAAAAAATGGAGAACCAGAAAATACAACATTTGTGTAATGCATGTTTGTATCTTATGATTCACCACTAACTCAGTCAAATAAAGGGAAGACCTAAGTTCATATACTCTTGCATCAGGTTGACTACTTTTGGTCAGTCCAAATCTTAACAAGAAGTATTTTAACACTAGAAAGCCTAGAAAATAATGTTGATCATCTAACCACTTGCTTGCTCGAGTGAATGATTAAAATCTAGGCATAAGGAGAAAAGCTTTCATGCAGTATCAATCACTTGAAAAAGCAGGCAATGGGGTCCCAGAGACATATTGTGCCAGTTTCAATTGGGCCATCACTAGTATGGGAAAAACTGACAGAGATTCAAGTTAATTCCAAACTACAAGATGGTTGTATTAGGAATCTATATAGAGCGATCTCAGCCCTCATCTTTCTAGATTGGTCAATGGAGGAAGATGCCCGATTCTTTTCTTTTCTTTTTCTTTTCCTTTTTAAATTTTTTAATTTTTTTTATTCACCTTCAGAAATAGTTTTAAAATGGCTTATGCTGTCTGATGGCTATATAATTTGGGAAAAAATGACAAAAATATGCAATTCTAATTCTGAATTATGTAGAGACATTCCAGAATTGTGAAATTCTTAGACTTGACAGAATAGAAACAGAACATAAAGATTGAATAATGTAAGTAACGGAAAATTTTTTTTGAATAATGATATAAAGCTATTTGAAGTACGCTCATTTCGGATCAGGCTGATTCAAGCACTGGGCAACTTAGGCAATCTCCTAATGTCCCCATCCAATAAGAAGGCCCCATATTTAAATATACATATATATTTAATTATTTTAAATTTACCCTCGCCTTAATTTCAATACTTATCTTAATCTCAATTAGTTTTGGAATTTATCTTGATTCATAGAGATAATATCTTGTAAGAATATCTGCAATACATTAATTAAAAAAAATAATATAAATGGATTCTATTTCTTTTTATTTTCACCAATGATATGATATTCTCCCTCATCTCTAATTCTAAAAGTGACTTACACAATTAGAAAATATATTCAATGATTATTAGTTCCAAATTAATTATATAATAATTATCTCAAATTATTGTTTAAAGAGTTATAGTAAAATTTGATAATTCTATGTCACAAATGGCTAGAAGAATTATATTTAAATAAAAATTTTAAAATATTATATAAAATACTAAAAATTTTAAAATTTTGTAAAATAATTCAATTTCGCTGTAAGTTTTAGATAAAATTCACTTATCCCTAACTAGTATTCGAAATCTTTTCATCTATAACTCTTGTTTGAAAAATAGTGTGAATGTTCTATCTTAACTAAGTTGATTAGATTTGGTTTAGTAATAAACAGATGGGGTTTACATGTATTTTTTATGTCTCTTTTTGTTTGTTTTATATGATTTTTTTCACCAAATTTTTATTTTATTTTTTTCAAAGCTTTTAAGAATTTCATTTTATTTTATTTTATAATTTTTAAGCACATCTTTTCAGGTCCAAAATATTAGTATGTAAAAACTTTTAAAAAAATATAAAAATCTTTTAGGCCTAATTTTTTATTTTTCAGCTCTCAACTAGTTTGATATGGTCTCATTTCGGGTAAATCATCCATGAGGAAATAGACTTCAGGCATCACATCCATCAAATCAAAGTTGCATGAATAAAATGCGAACTGGCGAAGTCCTCTGGGGTGTCTTTTTATTGTTCTTTATATCAATCTGCTTAGTTTTAACAAGCTTAAAATTACGATTCAAAGTACTGTTTCAAATAGAACTTGAGCGAGCTAGCTAACGAATCGAGCACAAGCGTGCCTTGAGTAGTTTGGTATGTTCAGCTTCAACGGTCCTAGATGCAAAAGTTCGGAAAAAATTAAGAGTAAAACCCAGAGATACAATCATACAACACGTATACATAGATGAAAGATTAGAGATTCTTTGTCTGGTTTAAGGCATATGAAATTACCGGAATACTCTGCGCCGGAACCACTGACAGAAGCAGAAGAAGAAGCAGACGCAGCCATGGACAGAGAATCGAGATTAACCCTTTTGGAATCAAGGCCTAATCTCCTCTCCGGTAGAGGAAAATGGGTTTTGCCGACCAAGTAGTTTGAGGGTAATTCAGAGCAAGGAGAAAATGCAAACTGACGAACCACCATCAACCCACAACCGCCCATGCCTCACTGACTTCGCCCCCAACCACACTGTACCCACTTCAAGAAAAATACAGGAGCTTGATATCAGTAACAAGTGCCCAGACAATGGCACTGAGAGGTGTTTGATACGAGGGCTCAGTCACTCACCGAAGGAGAAAGCGAGAGGGATAGACCGAGAGAGTGCAGGGATGATTTGGGGACCTTTTTTCTTATATAAATAGCGCATTGGGGTTGTCTGATGAAATTGGACTTTTAGGCATGCTTGGATGAGGGATATGCCAGGGGTGAAAACTTATACCTTCTCTTATCTGTGGGTCCTACACTTTTGCTATTGTTTGGCAAAATTTTTGTTTCGGGTATAAGTTTTTACCCCCTTTAATTTTTCACCTGGTGGGGGATAAAGGGGGATAATTTTTGGGCACCCTTGGGGCTAGCCAAAAATTATCCAGGGGTGAAAGCTTGTGACTTT
>JAVXUM010000040.1:4641516-4652466 GCA_035590655.1 Pouteria glomerata
CCCCCCCCCCCCCCCCCCCCCCAAAAAAAAAAAAAAAAAGAAACTACGAATTCATGTAAGCAGAGTTGATAAAGAAATTGAAAGAAAACTTATAGCCTATGGGTGTAAAGGGTAGGGCTGAGGTTGCCGAACATCTTGGGTTCAAATCTAGCCTAGTCATAAATCAATTAATAAACCACTTGAAATAAGGATTGCCATTGTATGGGACAACAATGGGTGGGTCCAATTAATGTTGTTAAAATCTGGATTTAAATCTTAAAATATTACGATTTTATGACGTTATAGGGGGAAAACTGGTTCAATTTTATGTAAAATCTTAATAGAAACAAATTAGGCAAAATCTCGATTTTAGAACGTAAAATCAATAAAATCTTAATTTTTTTGGCGATTTTACCGATTTTAAAAATTAAGTATTTTTGTGTAATTTTGTCAAATAAAATGGATTTTTATGATTTTTTTCAAGTAATATGCCACAACTATTTCACTTATTATTTTTTTATTCTATAACACTATTATTTACTATACTACATTAGTTGAGAACCAAGTGTGTTGTCATACAAAATTGACTATCATAAATTAAATATAATAGTTAGGATAGAAGACCTATCATAAAATATTATAAATATATTTTATCTCAAACAAAAAATAGGATTAAATGAAGTTAATATTTTAATATTAATTATATAAATCACACTAAACATTTTAATGGTCTCAATTGTGTAATTGAATAAAGGGAGTATAAAACCAAATATAAAATCTTTTGTAAATTTTGTTGAGGATTCATTTTGTTAATATGATTAAGTTTTTGTGTATGTCATTTTTCTTGATACATGTTTTTTCTATCCTTTTATTAATAAAATTATTAACTTATCCCCAAAAAAAAAAGGAAGCTCTAAATAAAAAATTGTAACATAATAGACAATGTTTCTATTTATAGGCATTTAGTAAAATTTTACGATTTTGTGATTCGATTTTATGATTCGATTTTTGGACCCTCCACCGATTTTAACAACTTTGGTCCAATTATACCAGAATGTGAAGCACACCAGGCTTACAAGCTTCTATAGGTTCTTTAATTAGACAAGAATTTGACAAAGTAGATTTCATTGCCAAAATGGTTTTCTATACAATTAAACAAAATATGATATATACAACATTTATTTTGGAAAATTTTCTTCTAGTACTGCCTTGTAGGGAGCAACTATCCAAGAAAAACCCATAGCTTTAGGAGAGAATGCATCCACATCTAGTGAACCTCATCTTTTTACTTAATTCATCTTCATGAAGGCATAGTCTTCTGATCTATGCAAAAACTCCGTTAATAGAAATTTCTTGACCCTCCCACAAAAATGATGGAACAGTTTGGCAATTCAAGGGAGAGGGGAATTTCATTATCCATTGATGGGCCTCAATTAAATTGTGGGACACTCCTACACCAACAAGCTCAAAGGCAGTAAATGGCTCACCATAAGAAGACCAATTTAAAAGGAAAACAGAAAACTGGAAAATGAACAAAAGATAACCAACAAAGTACCTCCTGTAACCGAGTTCCATCCATTGTGTTGAAAATTCTTATCAAAGTACCCTTTATACTGGCAGTTGCAAGAAGAAGTCCATCCATTGTCAAGGTTAAGCATGCAATTTGAGAATCATGAGCACTAATTAACTTGGTCATATTCAGGCCAAAATGTTCAACTCGAACCTGCCCTCTTCGAAGACCTGGGCAAGCCAGGACAGGTGTGTTCAAGTTGTGTGAAAGGCTACATAGTCCCCTAGGGTTGGACAGAGTTTCTATCTGATGGAGAAGCTTCAAATCCAAAAAATTGTAAACATATATCTTGTGCTCAAGAACGACGACAATGCGATCCCGTCGAAGTTTTACCGCACGAACCTCAGATCTGAATGAAAATTCACCAATGCACCTGCTCTGATGATCATCCCAAATGATTACTTTATTAGGAGGGTACTGAGAATTGGATTTACCACCAACAAGTGCCAGAACATTGGACCGAAAAAGCATCTCAACAATTCCAAATCCTCCACTTTTCAGATCACGCCTAAAAGTTTCCTTAAATGGATCACAGTTGTAGATACGAAAACCATGGCTTGTGCCAGCAGCTAAGCAACCATTGTCCTGATTCCATGATACAGAAAGTAATTCTGTTCCATCATTTTCATTTAACTCTGGTTCCATGTGGCCAGAAGAAACAGAAACCCCAAATTCACTAGTACCAAGCCTCTCTGGTGGAAGTATTCCTTGAAATGTTTTATTTGATAAATAATCAAAATTTTATAAAAGCGCATCAAGATGTAAAAAGGGACCCAAAGGTCAAGTTACAGTTCCAAGAAAGTATTGGTTGAGATGTTGAAAGGGCCAAACTCATTGGGGAAGAGGGAATGCTCATAAGCATGAAAAGAAATCACACACTGCAGAAATACAGGACACGTTAAGTTAGAACTGGACAGGTAGGTAACTACAGAACAATGATTAAGCAATTCAAATGACAAAGCCAAAAAAAAAAGGCAAGACCACAACAAAAATAAGCCACCATTTGGCCAATGAAATCCAGATGCTGCAGGCCGGAAATCAATCAAATTGGTAACAATTATATAAAGGGGTAATTGCCTTTATACCCCAAGTACTTAGGGTCATAATCACTTACACTTCCTTTACCTTGTTATCATACACTAATGTCCACTGTACTCGAGAGTAAAGTGCAACAGAGGGCGGAATAGAGGCCATCTTTCATAGCATCAACCTATCCTACAAATACCCTCTTCATCTACTTCGCATCCATCCTAACCATTTACCATAACCAAACCTTAACTTCAATGTGTGCTCTCCTTCTCTCTCTCCCCCAAATACCCAAAGTCTCTCTGTGATTCTTGCTAGCAATGTTCCTAGATGGTCAAAATAAATGAATATAATTGCCCCTCTCTCTTGTTACACAGATTCGAGTATGAGTGCTGGGTGTAAGTACGCATTCAGGTGTCTTACCTTCACTACCCTTAATTTTGGATAACAGGATATGTATCCAGCCGCTGGGTATGGATTTGTGAACATTTAAACATATTGTATATTGTATGGTACATGAAGATGAAATATGATTATTATTAAGTATTTGAAATTTGACAGAAATTAGATAAAACATAACATTTTTGTTTACTATTCAAGTAAAAGGCTTGAATTTTTCTTTACCATCAAAGTTCAATTAGTAGTTCTTCAAACTACCCTTAAAAAGTAAAGGATCCAAGTGCTTATGTATGGGAGTTGGACCAATATCCCATAAACTTACCCTTGTCACATCCAGTGGACATTGGTACGTTGAAGCAAATGGAAGAGAGTTGCTTGCTTCCTTGCTTCAGAATATTCTGCTAGTGACATCATTCAAATGAGTTTATAAGCTGTAGCCACAGCATTTAACTCTTCCATGGTAATTCATTGGATTAACCACAAACTTAAAAACGTATAGAAGATCTTAATGTCCGCACAACAAGATCTTTGATCTCATAAAAAGTTGTAACATCGTTTTCTAATGGATACCTAAACCGGCAATCATTATCTCACTGCTATCTCACATTACTCCAATAAACAAAAGCCAAATCGGACTGTCTTATCTCCCAATGATATTTATCCTAAATTCCTTGATTATTTAATCATATATACGAACAAAATAAATGACAATTCATACTAAAAGTACATAACAATGTACGCCAATGCAGCTTTGCTTCTTGCACCCAAACGAACCATGCAGTTCCTTAAACCTAGTTCCTGACTGAGTAATCTCATTCGTTCCGCGTCAAAAAAATGACGTTTTTAAAAAATCAAAGACAACCTCTCAGCACCATCTTAATAAGGGTTTGAGTCATGTTAAAGCAAATAGCATACTACAACATAACAGGCAAATCGAACAAAGAGCTAGAGTCACCACGAGATTCGGGTACAAAAATACATAGATCTAGGATTCAACTGTGAAGAAAAGAGTGAAATCAAAATAAATCAGAACTCACATATTGCCGATGAGCAAAGTCCCCGATTTCCAAATCGCCCGCTGACGACGACTCCGACTCAGACTCACGTCAACCAGAATTGACGATCGCAACTCGCTCACAGATGCGAGAGTGAGATTATGGCTTCTTCCAGGTCACAACAAAACAATGCGGGCTCCGATTGCGATTAAACAAGTCGAAGAAGACGAAGGTTCCAGATCAACACACGTTTGTGCTCCCGTAGGATAGGGATTAGCCTCCGATAGAGCCGCACTTTTTTTTTCAGTGTTAAATTGAGAACTTCAATTATTATGCCCAACAAAACAAAAAATAGTTTTTTTTTTTTTGCCAAAATTATATTAGTCCTGAAATATTATCTGTTGTTGGTTAAATTTTACTCTTTTTTTTTTTTTTTAATTTAAACTCTTTTTTTTTTTTAATTTAATGTTAATTTTTTTATTTGAGTAATTAATTTATGATATATTTGAAAGATGAATTTGTGAAGATTAAAAAAAATAATAATAACAAAATTCATAATTCATACAATTTTTACACTTAATTAAGTAAAAATTAAAATTTATTCATAAATATTTATTCATTTTAATTTTATTTTTTAATTAATAAAATAAAATAAAATTATTTTTACTACATTTTATATTATTATTTTTACTTTTTTTTTTCTCCACAACTTTATGCTTCAATAATATCATAAATTAGATGAAAATTTATGGTTTGAGTACAAAAAAGAAAAAAAAATACTTTGTAATTTTTGTAATTTTTTAACGACTTTTTCAATAAAAATTAATTTTTTAGAGTATTTATTTTTAAACATATTAATCACGCTTACAAAAAAATAAAAAAATCACATACATTTAAATAAAAAATATTCATTGAAAAATAATAAAAAATTAATTTGTTAATTTTTATTTAAATGAACATGAATTTTTTAAATTTTTTATAAATACAACTAGCACACTGAAAAATACTAACTTTAAAAAAAAAAAAATAAAGATTAATCAAAAATCATATAAGACAAACAAAAAAGGTTAAAAAATAAATAAATAAATACACTCTTTAGCAGCCAAACGCTGCATAAACTTTTGAATACATACACTGGTAGGAAGACTCAGGAAGCAATCTTTACAAGTTATTTAAATATCTTTATTTTCTCTTTGATCTCCCTTTTCAATCAAATCTTAATTCTCCTATACTCCTCAATGCCATGTATGGAACATAAATTTTTAAAGAAAAAAATAAAAAAATAAATTTTATAATTTAGATAATTTTTATACACTTAACGAATTAACATTTAAATTTTGTTAATAAATATTTATTAATTTTATTTTTATTTTTCTAACTCAATAAAAACATAAGATAAACTTAACTTCTTCACTTTACTTTATATTTTTAACATTTCCTTCATCTCTCTTTTCTCTCCACAAATTCAAATTTCAAATACAGCTTAAATATATTTTTCTAATTTAATAAACTGAAAATCTTAAAATTGTGCTCAGAAATGGAAATTATGGACAGAGAACAAATTCATTTCTAGGTCTGGGAAACTTTGGAATGTCAATATTTCGGTTCAATGCAACAAACTAAAATTTTCCAGTCGAAGAGTTTTCTCTTCAAATTTTCCCAAAAATAAATGCCTTCTTATTAATTTTTATATTTTTAAGCATTTTTTTATAATTTTTTTTATGAACAAGGTTAATTACATAGCTAAGCCCTCAAGATAAAAAAAAAAAAAAAAAAAAAAGATAATTCAGCGGTAAAATTATTTCCACCCCACTACAAGAACAAAAGCCTAGACTAGACTCTTTTCACTTTGGTGAAAATTGTGAATTTTTATCCAATAGCTGTAACCATTCCGGTAAAAAAACAATGTACAAAGATTCTGCAACACATGCCTGTCTAAAGCTTAAATTCTCCTTTTTCTTTTTTTTTTCTTTTTTTATCCTTCTCTCTCTCACCCATCAACAACACATGCTTGTCCAAGCATAATAAATTTCTTCATTCTCACCCATCAACAACACTTGCCTGAACAGCATAATTGAATGCAGACTGCAAAGAATAAACCCAAACATCTCCCCCACTGCTTGAAAACCTCAACAGGGTCCCCCACCAATTTATGTCCATATGACAATTTAAAAATACATCATTTTCCCATTTCCCAAGCACTCTTTAAAAAGTAGAAAATGGGACCACATGAGAGCAGCATCTATCCATCTTTCCACAAAAGAAATCAAGGAAGGTACAACCCTGCAACTATAGAATATGCATTAATTCAAACTAGAGCTCATTACCAGAAACTGGATCATACCTAAAGAGGTCACCCCCCATCCCTATTTGGCAAAATCTCATACCCAAATTTCAAATTAAACAAGAGGGTTTAAGCCCATAAAGCAATCAATTAATAAATAAATCAACTCTCAAATCAAGGAAACCCATATGGGAGCTTCTTGGCACAGTTGCAAATGAAAAGAAAAATGAAGCAAATTGTACTTTCTTTCTCGATGAACCAAAACAAACTGAAATTTTAAACTTAAAGCACACATGAGACTGTACTTTCTCCTCGCAAACAGTTGCTTTAGGTACTAAATATACTAGCTTTTGAATCTAATATTTATATTCAGATTGGCTTGGGAAAAGGAATATTATAACTTTTAATGAACTATCCCGCTTTTTAAGGCGAAAGTTTGTTTCAAAGGGACTAGGTTATGGTTGGATGTCAAATGAAACCTAAACCTAGTCTGAGTTTACAACATGAAGGCCCAATTATGCAGTTTCCGGATAAATGCTCATCAATAATAAAGCACAGCTCACTTTAGAAACACTCCTCACCTACCTTCAAATTCCAATCTCCATTGCCTTGTATTACAAGAGCTCAGAGGTTCAACAAAATTCTTTAGTTAAAAAAAGAAACAACTATCACGGTTCACACTGAATATTCAACGTATAAAGAAATGCATATATCACAATAAGCTTAAAGAGGAACCTCAAAATTTTGTTAGGTAAAATAAAAAAAGAAAGAAAGAAGGAAGAAAAGCAAGAAGATGATGCTTTAGCTTATGCACCACATCAGGGCCTTGCAGGTAAAAATGGTGGAACTAATTTAGATTTTACGAGGGAAGCCTGTGAACAAACAAGGGGGAAAAAAATCATTTGGCCAACAAATGAGCATAACCCACAAACAGTGGAATTTCCCTTCAATATCAAGGTAAAACTCACTATTTTTATGTGGTAAGGTTGATGAATACAATTCAAATTACCTTTTGACCATACATCTAGAGGAGCATATAGAGAAACGGGTACAAAACAACAACCAAAGGATTCGGATGAATCAGGAAAATAACAGAAAGGAGAACAAAAATATGTCTATTCGCCTATACTAAAGAGAATATTTAAAAAAGGGAAATACCTGGGACAGTCAATTAGGCTATTGAATTACTGTAGCAATCACCTAATTAGGAAACCATAAAGAAACTTTCTAGCCTGGAAAGATAGGAGATAAAACACCCATCTTGATATTTGGGATCTTTTCCAACTACACAAGTGGCAAGTGTTAACAAGTCTTATGGTGTGTTAGGAATTGCAGATTGTCAGTAATTCACGAGCTTAAAATAACTTAGAACAAGAATAAGATCAATATATAGGGTGATGCCACAAAGTTTAGCCAGTGAAAGTCAATACACTCCAGTGGAAAAGGCTTGTTGTTCTTAATTAGTAAACAGAAATAGCTATCACGCATGAAGTAAAAAAGAAAGCAGTGGAAAGAGGGAGCTCCCTTCAGTCCAAGCACAGAGGAAGCGGAATGAAAACTATCTCCCGCATCATTCATGCAATCACAGTAGCCAAACCAGTGCATTTCCTTTCTACTGAGTGGTTGAATGAATGAGTCGGCAGCTAATTCAGACCCCTAATCTCATCCATGTGTGGGCTGAAGGAAGCTCTCTCAGACCATTCCCTGCAGCTACCTTCTACTGTGTTTATGTAATTCAACTAAACTAGCTCCACCAGGCCACATATCAAACGAGAATGAAATTTTATCTTTTTTAATTTCCAGGGCTAATTTTCCGAGTCATAAATGGTGAGACGATGATTTAATTGTCACCAAAACCAATTGTGATCAGCTTTCTGCTATCTGAGAACACTGGAATATATAATCCCAAAAGCTGAGATAGGCATACTCATTAAAGAGGAAACAATTCTGCAACAGTTTATTCACCGATTTACAATGGTCCGCAAAGCCCTAGTTACAGATTTTATGGCATAGTAACCACAATAGTTCTCCCTCTATATCAAACATGAAATGAAAAGGAGTTGAATTATAACTTAAGCAATTCTCATTTGCTGGTTAGCTAGTTCAACAAAATATTACCGAATTTGTGCACGATAATCAAAAACAATCATATGAATAAATTGATAACAGTGCATGCTTGTTTGAAATATTAGAAAAAGTAGTCTTCCTCCACAGGAATTAAACAGAAAAGGTAACGCGATTACAAAATACGGACAATTCAGACAGTTGATTTAGGAATCAACATACTATCATGAGCTCTATTGCTGAAGAACAAATTTTTGGAGTCCTCCTCGTGATAATTCAGTCCTACAGTTACACTTCAAGCTACATTTAGAAAGACTAGCTTTAGATCAGAACCTTTCCAGGAAATCAATATGAATCCGACACCAGAAAATGAAAGCAAAATAATCTTATGAACCCTAGAACAAATCATAAGCTACAGGTAATCCCAATTAGGACAATCTTAACCACATGTAATTTGTATTGAGATAACATGAAGCCACCAAGACCTGTTTATTCATTTATTTATTTATCTAAATGCGATTTATCAATTACTATGAAAGATTGTCACCGGTACAACAAAATAGGGCATTCAAGGTCATTTAGAACCAATTAGAAGTTGAAAAAAAACAAAACCCCAGAACAATTAACAAATTCTTCAAGAGCTAAAAAAGCTAGCCAGGTATGAGTCTTCCCCAAACCCTAAACCTAATTGAAGCTTGATAACAGAGACAAAAATAATAAATAAATAAATAAATAATAATAATAATAATAAAAAAACCCATTTCCCACTTCACCTCTGATTATTTCAAACTAGAAGGCCAGACGAAGAAAAAGTCACATGAACTCATCAAGCTCAGATTTCTAAGCTTTCTGATAAAAGTCACGAAAGTTTCAGTTCGCAGCCAAAAACAAAAAAAAGAAGACACAAAAAAAGCAGCAGAAACACAGATGATAGGACAGAGTTAAGTGAAATTCACCGTGTGAAACACTACCCTCCATCAAGGTGCCAACAAAATGAAAGAAAAAGGAAGACTTAACTGCTACCAATGGGGTGTTTCCTGAATGAAGGAAACCCTAAATCTCCCTTATGCTGCACATGATTTTTAATGTCAATACACTCCTCCGCAACAGATAATAATAGTAATAATAATAATAATAAGGAGAAGAAGAAGAAAAAAACCCAAGTAGAAGCTCAAGAGTTTATACAAATTTCAGAAAACATATATGCATATATATAAACATTATAAGTGGGGGTAAAAGGTGACTCGCAAAAATTACGGGGCGAGAAAAGTGTGTAATTAAGCTAAGAGGGGGAGATGATGGGTCACTTTCTTCATGAGAGTCAGAGACAGGAAAGCGACTTCAAAGATCTCAGCAAATCTAACACGACAGAAGAAAGTCTATTAAAAGAAGCACAGGCGAAAAAAGAAGAAAGCTTTGCATACGTATGTATATACACCAATATATATATGCATATCTATATGTATATGCCTTTTATAGTTACAGGGACTTGACCGGAGTTTGTGCTCAAGGAAGCAAAGAGAAACCCAGTTGCTGTTTCTGTGTGTCACTGAAGGAAACTGAAAGTGAAGGGGCTGTTTGCCTTTTACAACGTTCAGAAAGCGGCCAGTTACAGTGGAATGGACACGAGGGTGTGTCGCCTGTATGCGTGCGGGTCTGCGAGTGTGTGGTGAACTTTGACCATCGATAAAATGCCTTGGTTTTGAGATTTACTTGCCTTACTCTCACCTATTTTGGCAATTTTATGTTTATTATTTTGTTTATTTTATAAATTTTTAAAAACTAACAATAAAATAAAATTTTAAACAAAAATAATAATAAAAAAGGTATTTTTACTTAATTTTTCTGTTATAAATATTTTATCAATTTCAAGATATTATTCATTTTTGTTGCATTCTATTCAAACAAATTATTTTATTTAATTATTTTATTAAATTAAAAGTATTTTTAATAAATAATTTAATTAATATGAAGTATATATTATTAAATTATTTTTAATAAATAATATAGTTATAATATTTTAAATAATTATTTAGTAAATATGTAAATTAAGATGAAATATAATTTTCTAAATTCAGTTATTTTTTAAAATATTTTAACAAAAATTAAATATTTTATTAAAATAAAAATTAATTATTAATAAACAAAATTATATTTCTAAATGCGTTTTTTCTTTTTTTTTTTTTTTAACAACAACACAAAATAAAAATAAAAAATATAAATATAAGCGAGGAAAAAAATAAAAAAGAAAAACAACAACCTTGCAAAACCGACCCTTTGCATCTCTCCCTCCCTCTTTGGTCAAAGAGTGCTGTCACGGGTCGGTTTCTAACCAAATGACCTGCCCATTACAAAGTAACCAACCACGAACCTTAATGTTGAGGACCATTCTTTCACAAATTCACTCCATCTTTAACTATTTAAATTCACGTTCTATTATTCTTATCTCATGAGATTAATTTTTTAAGTAAAATTATTTTTTTTTTATATTTGATTGAGGAAACAAATATTTCCTCATCTAAACACAACTTTTAGTGAGGAAATAATTATTTCCTCGCCTATAGTACTCTAAAAATCTCCCTCCCGCGTAAATTTTTTTTTAGCGCCATATTTAGAACCTTATAACGAGAAAA
>JAVXUM010000040.1:4677456-4693235 GCA_035590655.1 Pouteria glomerata
TATCTAGAGAGGAACAATTCTCTCATCTGAGAACCGCCATTCACGTGGCTATTCCTCCTTAAGAGTATATTAATTCTATGAAGTCTGACCCAATGGGGTATAATTTCTGCAGGAAATGTGGAGTTTTTTAACGGTCTACAACTCGATTATTTTTGGTATTCTTTCCTTAGAACAATGTCCTCCCCCTTCCAGTTCCTTTTTTTCATCAGAAATTTCATTGTCCTTTCCTTTTTTGAAGGGCTTATACCTCCGTTCAAGATACACAATCAATCCTGATAAAGCTTATAGAATGGCCATGAGGCGGCTTAATACAAATGCTGGAATTCTCGAGGTTATGGGTGCTCCTCTAGCAGGAACTGATCTGAGAGCATATGTGATGTCAGGAGGAGGAATTACACTGAAGAATTTCAAGCCAAAGTTCAGGGGCAAAAGATGCTTTCTTATATTCCCAATACGAGGCTCTGAGAGAAAAGGTCTAGTGAGTGTTGAAGTGAAGAATAAAAAGGGCCAGGTTTGCTTTGATACTTGCCACATTTATACTTCATATGACGAAGCAACAGTTATTTCTATGCTTGAGCAAGTACTTAATGCTAGTTTAGGTTTCTCCTGTCATAAAAGGTTTTAATGTTATATTGGGACTGCTTCGTGAATTTATTCTGGAATTGCTGTGCTTCTTAGAAATATTACATTCCTAGAATGCTTAACCGGTTAAACATACATTGAAGTGGTGGGGTTCTACTGGTATGGTTTTTCACCTCAACCTTTTTCATGTTCAACTCATGAGTACGATTCAGGTTTTATTGGAACAAATAAATGTCTGCCATCCACCGGCATGGTTCTGTTTTTGGCTCTTTCATTTGTCAATTGACGAAGGGTATTTGATATAATAGTATAGCCACGGAGACTACTTGTGTCAGGGGAAAGCCTGTTTTCTGAGTAAGCCCCTTTAGAGATAGGAAAACGGCCTAGCTGCTTTATTGAGAGATTTCGGCACCATTGAAAATTCTTTAAATAATTAGCTGCTATTTTAGTGGTTGAAGTGCCAGTTGACACTGCCTAAGTAATTGAATCCGACCGTTTCTAACAGCGCATTCCACCCTTCATTTTTTGACTTGCTTAGTGGACAGAACGGGGGATCCCAAATCAAAGGTTCAAACTAGTTTTTTTTCTCTGAGTCTTAGCTCTGGATTTTGTGTAAATAATAACAATAATAATTAATTAATTAATTAATTAATAAATTGGGGTTTGTAACGGTCCAGAATCCAACTAGTCCAATATTGTCTGTTTTGAGATTTGCAACCTTTACGGTTTTGTTTTTTTGAGGCCCACACAGGCACACCAAAAAAGGCTTTGTACTAGATAGATTTGTGAACTCTTATATATAGCACATTCCCATTCATCACCCAGGCAATATGGGACAGAGACATTGCTTATTTGCTTCACCTTTTGCTTTACTCTCCTGCAGACAAAGTCCCTCAAAGGCATAGATCCGTCATAGGGTTTCATTAGATTCCCTCTACGCTATATTTATTAAACTTTTGCTGAAAAAACATTAGAATTTTCTTTCAAGAGTCATTCTGGTATACCACATTGCACGAGTACAATATGTTGACGTTTTTTTAGGAAATCCTCAGTGTGTTGCACATTGTAGATCCACCCATTAGGTTTCATTATGGTGTCTTTGAGTTCCAAAATTTCAGGAGGAGCTGGGGGTTGTGTAGGGATTCCACAATGACCCAGCTTCTAATTCATCATCCAGGCCCCGTCTTTCACATCTAATGAGGTCATGATTACATGTTTCATTCTTGGCACGTCAAAGCAAGTTTTTAGTCTTCGAAATGAGCATGTACTTGTGTTGAAGAACAAGCACGTGCCTATCTTAGGACGTGTTTGTGAGGAGATTATTAGCATTGGGATACTGATCCCAGAACAAAGAGGAGAGATATCTTTGGGCATCCTCAGATGTAAATTAAGGTGAGAAGTTTTACTCTGCATGCGCATTTGATGCTTTCCTTTCTTTGCAGTATGATATGAAGCTGCTGGCAGTGGACATTCCAATGGCAACAGGGCCAGACCAGCGTATATTTCTTAGTGGGGATGAAGAAGAGTATAGGGTTGGTGGTGGACTGATTTCTGAACTCAGAGATCCTGTTGTGAAAGCAATGGCAGCAACTAAGGAGTTTGAAGATCGTGACGAGAGGGAGGATGAGGAAGATGCTGAAAGGGAACTTCAGGAGGTGGAAAGAAGACACCGCGAAGAAATTGAAAAGCTTGAGAAAGATGGCTAGTAGTCATCTTTCCCTCAAAGAGATTGTTCGAGCACATTCTGTTCTTCCGGCTTTGTTATTTCATTACAGGAGTTGTTTAAAGGAGATGGAGCCCAAGGCGCTTCTGTAACAGAGTTGATTTTGCTAGGGCTATATTACATTGTTGGGCTGATAGCTGTTTTGATAAAATAAAATTCTGTCTTGATTACTTTTCGAGTTGTGCCTAGGCAGCCACTCTGTGATAAGTGTCTTTGATGTTCACGTTACCTTGCAATAAATTTTATTTTCAGAACTGCAAAAGCCATGTGAATCTGCATTGGTTATGGAATGAACTACTTTGGGCGGTGAAAATATGGCTAAAATGGTTCTTGGAATTTCGCTTCTGAGCCAATTCCTTTCTTTTGAAAGTAAAATAAAAAAAAAAAGAAATGGATGTGTTCTCACATTTTGCTGCTCCGAAATGCAGAGCATATCATCGACTTGCCAAAAGTTGAAGAATAAATTCATCTCGGGGGTAAAGGTTAAATGCCAACAGAATCATTTTTCAAATCCATATTTCAATTGTAAGATGAACAATCACGTTATAGAATTTTATTGCAATGAATATTACTTGATAGAGCAAGTTTATACAATCACAATTTGATGAGGTGCAGGTACTTTCGCTATTCAACAAAACTGGATGATTACATCATAAGTGAGGACATCCTAAAACTTATAGGCCTCCAAAACATAGCCAAAAGATTCATCTTGTAGCATGGGCTTTTGCCTGATGACAAAAGAACTCTATATTAAAACATGAGATCCCGGCTGTAAGTGTATTGCTTCCATTTCTCACTCAATCAATTCCGATCTCGAACCTACGCGGTTAAAAAATGAAGTTGCAAATCTCAACACGAGCTGGGATAAGTAAATAAATTTTAAAAAAAAAATAACGGAATAAATTTAAAAAATAATGGAATACTTACTGCCCTGCAGTTTTATTTGGCAGAAAGTGCTTTATAGCCTTCTTTTTCAATACGTTTTGCTGTCGAGGCATCCCCTGTTTCCACAATTCTTCCATCCTCCTAGAAGAAAATGGGTATTTATGGATGAAACCAAAAGAATGATCAGGCAATTACAAATATGAGCCTTTTTTTTTTGGTAGGCTAAATATTAACTAGGGTTTGACATGCTTGCTTAGCAACCAGGATTCTCATAGGGTGTGTCAAGAATTTGTCAAGAGAAAAGGAAAAGGAAAAGGAAAGGTGTTCAAAATCACTCCTCGTGTTTGGTTTGTGATGAAAAATGGAATGGAAAACGCATGAGATTTGAGATATTAAAGATAATTAAATTCGAAAATTATTTTATTGATAAATGCCTTTTATTTTGTTATACTTTTTTAATCTACTCAAACAAAACCATGCATTTTGGATTTTATATTTCTTCTCTCTTTTCCTTTCCATTTCCTTGCCCTTTTCTTTTCCTTCACCAAATCCTCACTTCAAATACTCCCTTAAGTCTAGATGCAGGAATTTTATTGGCGACAATGTATCATCTGGGGTAATTTGATATTTCAAAAGGTCAAAACATGACAAGGAAACAGATAACTACGCACAAATGCATCAAATTATGCAAAACTGAATTCACAATACAGCAGTCAAATTTTCATAATGCATAATTGATTTCAATTATTCCCTTTTCTTTTCTATTTTGATTCAGAAAACATGACATTAAAAACTTGCTCACCATGATATGAACATAAGTGGGCTTAATGAATTCCAGAAGTCGAAGATAATGAGTGATCATCAGAACAGAATTCTTGGGAGTCAAAAGCCCATTCACTGCTTTGGCTACATCTTGAAGTGCATCAACATCCAATCCAGAATCAATTTCATCCAATATAGCCAAATCTGCACCCAGAACCTACAACACAAAGACAGATAACAGGAAAGTTCTGAAATCCTTGCATTTAGTACTTGGCATTTCAAGTCCATATTCTACAAGGACTATAATAGCAGAACATACATTACCGCAGATGGTGAGAGGGAGAAAAAAGTAAATAAATAAAATATACATGAAAGTAAATATTGAATAATGTAGTGGAAACCCTTATGCTACATGTACTTGACCCAACTCAATTAAAATGTTATTGAGTAGAGATAAATGCTGTTAGAACAAATTGTTTAGGGAAAAAAAACACGCTTTCTACACATTCATCCTGAAAATAATTACATAAGTAAAAGCTGTAATTCCTTCTATCTGGAATTAGGAAACTACAATTTCAATGAATCAATATTCAATGCCTGATCCTAATTAAGGGCAGTCAGAAGGAATCCTACTCAGACCAGTAAAGCAGGAGTTCTCCTGCACTATCTTACAAAGGGTACCAATGTTGTTTCTACAACACCCCGCTCCCAGAAAAATAAAACAAATAAATAAACCCCTTTCTGGCACAATTCAAGTCATCCAGATCAGCTGCTGAAAATTAGAATTATATAGATCCCCAAGTACGCGACATTACCATCATTACTGCCCAATCTATTAAATTATTAATCTCATTTAGGTTCATAATTCATTTTCTTCTTTCCATAAACAATGTTAAATTTACATTGCTCGTAACTACTATTGCCTCAATATTTTGAGACTTTGAGTATGTGCTATTGCTCCCAAGTACTATCGCCCCAATAGTTTGAGACTTTGAGTATGTGCCCTGCTACAAGTTGGAAACACAACTAGAAAATTCAGGGGTGAATCATCTGATCAAAAAAAATTTCTGGGGTGAATCATGTAACCTTAGCTATCCATTGACAGTCAAATACATAAAGAGAAAGGAACACCAATTACAGCCCTCTCATGTCCATTGCATATTCTAATAGAACAGCAATTAAATGCAAAACCAGGAAAAAAAAAGAAAAGAATACTATGTTGTTTTATCGTAAAGATGACAGTACAAGGAAACGAACACTAGTGAGAATAAGCACCTACCGCAAGCTGGAAAATCTCATTGCGCTTTCTTTCACCACCACTAAATCCTTCATTAACATTTCTGTTTAAGAAGTCTATTTTCATATTTACAAGATCGAGCTTGGGAGAGATGTACCCGTAAAACTGCAAAGACAATTCTTTATCAGTAAATTTAAACTAAATGAAACCCCACTGTAAAGACAAGAATGTAATTAGTAAATTAATGAAACAAATGAAGCACCAAGTTTTTACTGATTTCTTTAAGAAAACAATATCAACTGATTACGGGAAAGATTTTTTTTTTTTTTTTTGGGAAAAAATGAAGCACAGTAGGTGCTCAAATAAAAAACTAGGATCTCAAATTGCTTAAATCATATGATTAAAAGAAAAATAATCGCAGTCATTACTGCATAGAGAAATACCCAGAAATATTCACAGACATGACAAAGTTATCATCCCGTGCTTTCAGAAACAATACAAAGAGACACAAAATTGAGACACGAATGCCATCCAATCACATTCTACTCTCATCAAAGCACTTGCTAGTGGATGGCATATCAAAAAAGAAATCCAAACATGGTTCAGATTTTGTCTCTAATTTTCTACATCAAGTAACAGAGTTCAAAATCAAATCCTTACTGCAATACCAAAAGAGGAACAAAAAGAACAGCAAAGCCAAAGATGTGTGGTACAGAATACAGATTCCTTCAATTGCCAATGTTCTTAAAATAGATGAAATAAAATAAAACAGCAAAGAAAATTCCCAGAACTGGCATGATGTCATGGTTCATGATCCATGAAAATATTATAAGTATGGTTTGAAGGAGAAACTTTGGATTTGTTCTTCACAGGAAGCAACTAGACCGTGATCTTCTGGAGGCTACCTCTAGCATGTGTCCGTTACCTTTTGGGAGGCTCATTCACATTGAGTTATCAGACTTGCATCCTTGGGTTGTTGTAGCTCATTGCTTTGACTTGCTCATTTTTCAATTTGTGCATCTTTCTCAGATTTCCCTTTCTTTTCTTTTTCATGTAATTATTTCTAGTTCTGACAGATGATGCAATAGATATACGTGACAGTGTAGAACCTGAACAACCAATTATAAGCTGAAATTTTAAAGTGTACAATAATTACTACAAACCTCAATAGGTCCAAGCTCTGGCAGCCCAACTTTTCTTCTTCGAGCATTATATGCCATATTCAGGAAATCAATATTGCTGACACCTGGGATCTCAACTGGAGACTGGAAGCTCATAAACATCCCAGCAAGAGATCTTTCTTCTGGATCCATTTCGAGCACATTCTCACCTTTAAAAACAACACTGCCTCCTGTGACTTCATAATCTGGATGGCCAACAAGGACCTGCAATAATAAGGCCTTACTAAGAGTTTTGGATAAGAAAGGGAGTCAGCATAAAAACTTATTCGGGCTACGAAAAGAACAATTGTCAAAAACTATCCACTTGAAGAGTTTCTTGGCAGTATAAATAGAAATATTTAAATTATGAAACAATTCTCTTTCCCACTGCAAATTAGAGCAGCTACAAATCAGATAAACCACTAACTTCACTGAGCATATATAGAGAAAATACTTAAAGTGAACTACACTAAAAACATCTTTAGTTGTTCAACAGTTTCATGTAACAGAAGTTTAAGAACCAACCTTTACAAAAGTGCTCTTTCCAGAACCATTCTTCCCCATGATTGCGTGCACCTAGAATTAAACCATTCAGAAGTATTAGAGTAACACATTAAACTCAACCACAAAATTAAATTACAAATCACTAAGTTGTTGATAATCATTATGAAGTTCCTGTTCCTTGAAGTACCGCATAGTAACAGAAAATATTTCAAAATGAATTAAAAAATACTAATGGTGGCATTAGTTCATTCAGTGCCTACTAAACGTGGTTTGGTCTCCGTTAAGATTGTATGTACTAATCCAATTAATGTCAAAGTTATTACTCAACAAGCCATATGTGCTTTGATCTATCATTGATTGGATGATGTATATACACATATATATATATATATGTGTGCGCGTGTGTGTTAATACAAACGTGTAAACAATTAAACGAAGCTAGTAGATATATTCACGGACCTCTCCTTCATAGATGACGAGGTTTACGTCCTTAAGTATCGGCTGCTTGGATTCAGCAATCACGGCGGAGAGGTCTTTAACCTCCAAGAGGAGCTTCGGAGAGTCTTCGCCGCGGTCCTCGCCGGAGGTAGTCGGAGACTCGACGGCGAGACTAGCGGTCAGCCTCGGAGGCAGACGGTTCGGCAGGAGACAGCGACTGAGGGAGCGGCGGCGGGCAGGGACTGTAAATAACAGAGGATTGGAGGTCGATTTTCTGAACGGAAGAAGAGAATAAAGTGAAGGAGGAGCCGAAAAAGAGCAGCAATGGAGGAAAGCCATTGCAATTTCTGGGTTTTTTTGTCTGTAAACGAATCGAATAAGATCAACCAAAGAGAGGTACAGAGAGAGCTTCCAGTTACCAAATTCACCCTTCTCTTATAAGGAAATAACACGAGAGCCATTGGGTTTTATTTATTAATGGGATGGCCTTGGGTTCAACTTCCGAGAAGGCATTTTTTCCCTTTTTTTCGCCCTCAAACCTTGCATTAATTTTGACCCAAGCTGCTTTAATTTGGGCTGCCAACAACCCAAGTTCATTTTGGGCTGCCAATTACACCATTGGACCAGTTGTGAATCTTGTTATCCAGTCTATACAAATTTCTCTTGCAAGTGTATTCGGAAAAGATAGTGGCATTTGTTAACAGATGTCCTGAGTGCACCCATCACTTAGAATTACTCTCTTATTTAAGTGTCATATGGCCTATGGGTAGATTAGCTCTGAATCATTTACAAATTTATCTCGTTATGAATTCATTATTTATTTCTCTGGTAGATTCTATAATCTTTTTAAATCAAGGTTTTCTCATTTAACTAGGATAATAGTCAGTAGTTTTTGGTATGGTTTGAATCACATCAAACCCACTTTTGGGATTCATTTTACGTCAATTCTAGATAAAAGACCAAACTATGTAATAATTAATTACATATTTAGGAATTAATTAGTAATTTTTAAATTAATTATTTTAAAATTTCTTAATCTTCTTATCCTATCCTCTGATTAAGTATAGTGATTCCACTTAACTCAGTCATATACACACACACAAAAAGAAAAGAGAAGAAAAGAAAGAAAGAGGTGGTAATTTGAAAATTGACAACTTACCAAGATTGATAGTATTAAATGCTGCTCATCTCTTTATACCAGCAGGGTGTAATTATATTGCAAGACTATCTGCTACCCCTTTTAATGCCAAACATGCTCCATGCAGCTCTAGGTAAAGATGGTCCCAAATAACTAAATTAAGGACCCTACCATGTGGCCTCTTGATGGGCCTTTCTTTATGAAGAAAGTCACCATAAAATCTTGAGAGACTGAGGGAGAGGTCAAAACAAGAAGCAATAAGTGATTTGATTTCACTCCTAATGCATCATTTGTTCCTAACAACAACAAACAACAAATAAATAAATAAAATTCAAAACAATCATTAATTCCTAAATCATTAAATAAAATATACTTGTTGTATTTAACTAATTGCAAATACTTATTCTCAAATATTTACACTCACTCCCTTTAATTTAAAATGTTTGTTATAATTAAAGCATTATCACCACTTGCTATTGCATGAAATTATGGGATGCTTCTTTTTTTCTTTTATACTATATATAATCTCTAAAACATTATTAAAATATCTAGAAATTAAAAAAAAAATTATAATACCCGATATTTTTTTTAGTCATTTATCTGTTATTTTGGATCGATAAAATATTTAGACCGAGATTGGGTCGATTTATTTTATTTTCCCTGGATCAAGTTTGGTCCAAAATGATATCGGGTTGGATAACTAGGAAAAAGGGCCTAGCCTCTTTCTTCCTTTTCTTTCCTTTCTTTATTCTTTTTCTTTTCTTTCTTTCTGACTCTCAGTCATTCTAGAACCAAGAGGGTGAGAAAGAAAATGAAAGAAGAGAGAGTAGAGAGAAAAGTGAGTTTTGAAAAACAAAATCGATGAATCGGGGTAGTATTCAACATTGTGAAGATCATAAAGTTGTCCGTTTTCCGTGATTTCTCTCGAGGTAGGAGAAATTAATGGCAAAAGTTCAAGAGTCAAAACTCAAATCTTTTCATTTTTTTTTTCTTTTCTCTTTAGATCTGAGGTAGATGAGACTTATATTTGTCTTTTAAACATTGTTAGAATAATTTTGATATATTGTATACTTGATTTGATTGTATATTATAAGATTTGTGGTATACATATGCATATATGAATTTGTATATTTATATACATATATATGCATATATATTGACGTTTTGCATATATTGAGTTATTCTTGAATCAAATGTTGTAGAAACATATTGTTTAGATGTTTAAGTGTTTATATATTATTCATTTTTTAGTTTAAAGCTTGGATGAGTGATTTAGGAATGTTTTGAAGTTGGGGTTTCGTTGAAAACGAACCTAGGAATTGGATACTGAGCTCTATTGTCTGGATGGTAGAATATGATGTCCAGACAATAGCTTCTGGTGTCCGAACAGCAGACTTAGCGTCGGAACGCCATTTGGCAAAACTTCCAAAATAATGTCAATTTGATTTCTAAAAACCTATTTTATACCCAAACCCATTTATTAAATATTTTTAAAGATTAAATGAATCTCAAATCATTATTAAGTCTAATGAGAATGTATATTTATATTAATATGATATTTATTTACATGATTAAGTATATCATGTGTATAGGGTTAGGATAACATCATCCAATTTGATATGTGATTATTAATTGGGCGAGAGTGCCATGTTTATATTATTAGCGTGCTAAGGGACAGGTTATATATATAGGCAGGATCCATAATTGAAAAAAAAAAAAAAGTGATAAAAATTAAGATTTTAAAATTTTTGGATGATTCTCAGTCGATATATATGACTAGAGTTTAGTTATTTGGAATTAAAACGTAAATATTAAGATATGGTTATGAGATTTTTTTTCGAACTACAGCTGGACCCTGCTGAGCTAAGCAGATGTCTGATTAGAAGTGGAATATGATTCCCTAGTAGAAGAATCAGGAAGTATAACATGGTTTTTCTAAGTCTTACACCAGTGGGGCTGTAACAGGGTTCTCCATTCGGGTTATGTATTGAGATAAAAGTTCACCGTAAGTGTAAATGGTATGGTTGGTGACTCTACATACTTTGTTAAGCGTCATTTGCTTCAAAATAATGTTGGGGGGAGATAAAGATTAGAAAATACACTGGTCATTACATTGTATTATACTTACATTATTATATTATATTTTTATGGAGATTGTTGTGAGTAGTATTATATGTTAATTATTATTCACTCATGTATCCTAGCACGTCCTATGTACTGGGTAAGTTTCCTCATCTCTTCCATATTTCAGGTGAACCGGCGAGATCAAGGAGTAACTACCCAGAGTTTGAGTTGAGACTGACGGATTAGTCTATCTTATTACTTTATTTTATGGTTGGGTTATTTTATTTATATTTGTGCAACACAGGATGTAGATCCTAGACTTATTTACATCCGAGAATGTATTATAATTATGTCATTGTGGCTGTATAAGTCTTAGATTGCATGATCGAGGTGTGCCATTTGATTTTATGTTTATAATGTCATTTTCAATTGTTTAATATGGGAATAAGGAATGTATTTAGTTATTCTAACTGTTATTATTCTTTTTATTATTTAACCTTGAAATAGATCTTGTTTATATTCTTTATTTTTCAAATTTCTATGTTATCCGTCTCGGATAATTAAATTAGGGATGTGACAAAAATTGTCTTTTCATATTATAGTTTAGCTCTATCTCCATCTCCATCTTCATTTTCAAAATTAAAGCTAATGCCTGAAAATAATGAAATAAAGTAAAAATATTGTGAATTATTCCCATTTAAAGTTAGTGTCTGAAAATAAGAAATAATAAAATAAAATAAAATTATTATGAATTATTCCCTTCCCATAATGTCTTTTATTTTATTTTTTGTCAACTTTTGAAGATAGCAAGGATGTTTTGCATAGTTTATGTAGTTTGAAAGTGAAAAGAGATATCTCATGTAATGGTCCCACATTGACCTCACTATTTGTCATTTAATGTTGATGGTTACGAAAAGAATTACTTATAACAAAATTTTCCAATTAGTAGGTGTGAATATAAATTTTAAATATTGAGAATAGTTATTTATAATAATTTAAATTTAGAAGAAAAATAAGTGTAATTTTTTTAAACATTTTTTCTACCCTTCTAGTTGGCAAAATTGTTTTGTGAATATGATGGTGTTTAAGATTCTCCTGAACTAATCAAACATATGATGTTGCTTGGCAATGAGATTGTTTGCCAACATAACTAAAGAAGGATTTATTAATACACTAATCTATACCAACCATTGCAAGTATATATTCTGTTTAATTGGACCCCATGTATGTTCATTTATTTTTTTTGTTGGGTGGGAAAAAGAACATAAAGGTTACCATCAAGAGCCACTTTCATGAGAAATTTTGTGATAATAGTGGTGATAGTCAGTCATGCATCGAAAGGTAAATATTGATAATAAAAAAAATGTAAAATTAGTAACATTTAATGGTATAGATTTTAGGATTTATTAATAAATTGAATAGTCATATCTACTAGTAAATTGTATTATAGTGAGTGATAAATTTAGTTGTGCATAAATTTATTAATTCAAGAGAATAGTAAGATAATATTTGGATTTTCAAGCTATATTACTACTTTTTTTTCCCTTTATGTAAAAAGACTATTATTAATTATCACTTTAGTTAAATATCCAGTTTTTCCATTTTTTTTTTTCATTGCAAACTGTTCTATTTTATTTATCAATTTAAATAGTTAAAATTTATATCAGCACAGTACCAAAAATTATAACTATTTCAACACTAAAATCAATTCTGGTTAAGAGATAAATTCTAGTTATTTAACAGTATCGTTAGTTTTGCTTTATTATGCATTTGTTGAGATTTTAAAATGTGTATTTGGAGTGCTAAATTTGGTCAAAATTCTCTAAATTTTTTTTTATTTTTTTCACACTAAAAATTTCTATTTTTTTGACTTTTTTTTTTAATTTTTACCGATTTTCTTTAACTTTTACCAACTTTTATTAAGTTTTTTTTTAACTTTTACTAGCTTTTTTAAAAAATACACTAAATATTCAATAATTAAAAATTTATCTATTTTTCTTCTTTTTGGTCAAAATTTAACACTCCAGACAAAAGCCAAACAAGTTAATAAATTCATCTCTTTTTAAATTAAGCCCATGGCGTACTAATTGTCCCTTTCAATTTATTCTACTGAGAAAAAGATACTAGGGCCCGTTTGGTAAGATAATTTTTAATAAAAAGACTATAAAAATTTATCACTGTTATAATAATTGTACGTTTGATGAATTATCAATTTTTACCACTTTTCTGCTATATTATAGTAATTTGATATGACAATGGGTCTCACTTTTTTACACTTTTTTGCTCTATTACAGTAAAAAATCTTACTAAACACACAAAAATTATCACTTTTCTGCTCTGCTACAGTAACAATTTCACCAAATACACAAAAGTTACTCTATATTTTTTTTACCAAACATACCAAAAATTATCACTAATAATTTTTAACCAAAAAAAAAAAACTAACAAAATTTATTAAAATTTTTGCCCCCGTCCTCTAGTTTTACGCAAAACGTGCGGGTAATCACCAAACAATACGAGACACATTAACAATTAAACGAATTGAAGAAATGAAACGGAGCCATATAGTTGGTTTATTAGGTCACACGGAAATTAATTCAGACCATTGTGTGTGGATATATATATATATATTGGTATGAATCGTGGTTGTTGTAATTGAGTTGGTTCATGATGCTTCATTTGACTTGATGTTTGAAAACTCTTCCCCATTTTATATCACTTGATTAAAAGTAGATTGGCAACTAACCAAATTAACATCTTTTCTCCTATTAAAGGAGGCGACGTTCTGAGATCTGATTCATGCTAAATGCATTAACGTTAAATATCGTCAAACTAGAATCAACCTTGTCAAGACCATGCATGCATCGGTAACGTCGCCTTTACTCCTCAATCATTAAGAACAAGTTTGTTTCCAAGGTAAGTGAACAAATTTAAGTATAAACACATTTTCAGTTGAATATATAAATATACAAGCCGAGCAAAAACAAGGATAATAAAAATTTGAACGAACTCAATCGTCGTTATTTATAGCCTATCAACATTATTTTAATAATTAAATTAGTTAAAATTGTTTATAAAATTTTAATAACATTGCTTTTTTCTTTAATTAACAATTTGATTTAGATTAGTTATAAGTTGTTATTTATAAATTCCTAATTTGTTTGTTTAGTTATAAAGATAGTTGCTTATTTGATTGCCTAGTTTATTAGTTTGTAATTTTAATTATAAACCCGATTACTACAAGCTCGCAAATGTGTTAGCTCTGAGCTCAATTTTACTAATAATTAATTTAATTAATAAGACTGAACATAATATTTTAAGATTGTTTAAAATGTAATTCACCAATAAACTTAACAAACAAATATTGAATATACAAATATTCAACTTTTTTCGTAGACCTACCGGCAAAAATGCAAGCAATTCGGGTGTCACAATTGGAAATATACATACCATATATTTACTTAAAAGGTGTTTGATACGATAAAAATTATTGAAAAATTTTAAAAATCTCTATAATTTTTTAACACATTTTATGTTTCTCCTATTTTGTGAAAGTCAAAATAAATTTATAGATATCTGCATATCCCAATAATTTTTTACAAACTTCAATAAATTTTTTACAAACTCTAATAACCTTTTTCACAAATCTAAAAATTTTTTTCACAAATTTCAGTAACTTTTTTACAAATTTTAGCATAAAACTATTCCAACGGACCAAAAAAAAAAAAGAACGTTTCGATGGTTTTTCTTTACAAATGTTTAATACAAAAATCAAAAAATTTTACTATTCATCTCTAAAAAATGTGATTTGACAGCTACGCATCAAACGTAAAAAAATTATGCAAACTATATTTTTCGTTATTTTTCATTATTTACCAAACACCCCCTTAACCATGTATGAGTTTTAGAATGATAATGATAAAGAAAATTATTGATTGACTTTATATATCTATATAGGTACTAAAGATAAAAATTAGTAAGAGTATATATTGACAGTAGCTTTTCTATCCTCAAATATAAGAATTATTAGTAAAAAATACCATCAAGTAGTATCTTTATCTCAATACCCTCCTCTATTTCATTTCCAATAACATATAGATATAGAGAATAAAAAACTTACTCTCTATACATCCTCTATTTGGCACGTTATTCCCAATTTTAAAAATATAATTGTTTAGTTCAAATTTCAAAACAGAATCGTTGTAATTCAAAATTTAAAAATATTTATTAAAATTTAAAAATTTTAAAAACATTTATTAAAAATTTATATTTTCAAAAAATATTTATTAAAATTAATTAAAATATTTATTAATTTAAAATTTGAAAATATTTATTAAAATTTATATTTTCAAAAAATATACGTTTAAATTCAAATTGTAAAAAATATTCATTCAATATTAAAATTTTAACAAAAAAAACCCAACTAACTTTGTTAATTTACAAAATCAGCTGACATAAAAAATCTAAATAGAGAATCTGTTGGGTACACAAGACTGAAAAATTGACTCTCCATACTGTTAAATGGTAACATAGCACTACATAATAGAGATTGGGATATAAAAGCTACTAGCAATATTCTAACACCCATTGAAAGATAAAAAGTAGTAACACCGATTAAATTTCAATAATATACTTTCGTATTTCTTATACTAGAAATTAAAGTGAAATCTTAAACAATATCCCATTTTCAAGTGAAAAATACAAATAGTGTCAGAGGTGTAAGTACATAAAATGTAAAGTATATAGGATATAAATGTATTTTTTTAAAGTTATTTGGAGCAAATTTGTAATATTTGTCAAATTTTTTAATATTTTTACTTTAATCTAAAATACAAAAAGTTAATTTTTTTTTTTTTTTAAGTTCAATGAATGTTACTAATTTTTACATTTAGTACATGAGTATAAACACAACTCATCCTAAAAATAAAAATAAAAATTAGAAAAAAAATAATTAGAACAGTACCTTAGAGTTATGAGTATATCACTTTAAAATAATAAATTATGAAAGTACAATTTAATTACAACTTGTTGTTTCGAGAGAGAGAATACGTACCTATGATTTTTAATCAATATGGGTAAAAGAATTACCTACAATTGATTGATTAAGAAAAAAGATATTCTTATGATAAATTCATTTTTTAAAGAATAATTATAGCAATACAATAAATTTTATAGGATAATTTTAAAAAATAATCTAAAATTATTTTAACCTAGTAGTAGATGCCTAAATGAGAATATCATTTTTCTTTTCAAACTAAATAAGCATTTCAGGTAATATTAAATACC
>JAVXUM010000040.1:4725181-4740589 GCA_035590655.1 Pouteria glomerata
CTGACGACGCGTTTTGGGGGGGCACGGGGGTCGCCCTCGCCAAGAACAAAACCACGCTGCTCTGGGTGGCTGCGGCCAGGCCTAACAGCGGGGACAATATCGTCAGGCGGCTGCGGTCCCGGGCTGTTACAGAATAAGTTTATGAAGAAGAATGGTGAGAATAGGCTTTATTTGAAGAAGAAATTTTTTCGCTTTTAGTATTAACCAAGTACCTCTATCAATGATCATGTTGCTATTTTTAATAAATTAATAGCAGATTTGTTAAATTTGGATAAGACTGTTAAAGATGAGGATCGAGCTTTATTGCTGCTAGCTTGCCTTCCTGAAGAGTACGATCACTTTGTCACTACCCTTCTACGTGGTAAGAATAACGTAACATTTGATGAAGTGTACAATCTTTTCTACAATATTGAAATCAGGAAGAAAAATCAAAAGGAGCATGGGTACAATACAGGAGAAGCATAAGCTATCAGAGGTCAATCTCAGAGTCGTAAGTCTAATTAAAAGGGCAGATCTCAGTCAAAAGGCAGACCTAATAAAGATGAATGTACTTTTTGTCATGAAAAGGGGCACTGAAAGAAAGATTGTCCAAAGTTGAATAAGAAAGATAAAGGCAAAGTAGATTCTGATGCATGTGTACCCAAGTGTGAAGATGACGACTCTAATTTTGCATTGATTGGTTTACCTTTAATTTCTTAATCAGATGAGGAGATTTTGGACTCTGGATGCACCTATCATATGTGTTCTCATAAGAAATGGTTTTTCAATTTTGAAGAATTTGATGGTAGAGTTATTTTCATGGGTAACGACAGCTTTTGTAAGACAATCAGGATATGTTCAATCTGTTTGAAAAATTATAATGGATCAACCAAACTTTTGACAAATGTTTGATGTGTACCCGGTTTAAAGAAGAATCTCATCTCTTTGTGAGCCTTAAAAGCAAAAGGTTTCGCTATATCTATTCAATATGGAGTTCTTAGAGTTACTTCAGGTGCATTGGTGGTGATGAAAGGTACAAGGAAGAATAATTTATACTATCTTCAAGGTAGTACAGTTATTGGATCAACAGTTACAGTCTTTAAAGAAGATGCAGATGCAGATGTAGAAACGACCATGTTGTGGCACCTATGACTTGGTCATATAGGTGTGGGAGCTTTGAAGAATTTAGTAAAGCAAGGCTTATTAAATGATGGAAAAACCTGTAAATTGGATTTCTGTGAGTACTGTGTCATGAGAAAGTAAACCAAAGTGAAGTTTGGCATTGCTATCCATAATACTAAAGGTATTTTAGACTATGTTCACTCTGGTGTTTAGGGGCCTTCTAGAATAGCATCATTGGGAAGTATGCATTACTTTGTTACATTTATTCATTATTACTCTAGAAGAGTTTGGGTATATGTAATAAAGACTAAAGATGAAGTGTTGGAAGTTTTCTTTAAGTGGAAGAAGATGATTGAGACTCAAACAGGCAGAAAAATAAAAGAGCTCAGAACAGATAACGGTAGTGAGTTTAAGTTTGATCCGTTTTTTAAATTTTGTCAAGATGAGGGTATTGTGCGACACTTTATAGTCAGAAAAACACCACAGTAAAATAAAGTGCCAGAACGTATGAATTAGACTATGCTAGAGAAGTTCGGTGTATGTTGCTTAATGCGAAGTTAAGCAAAGGATTTTGGGCTGAGAAAGTGACTTATGCATGCCATCTCATTTATCAATTACCATTAGTTGCGATTAGATATAAGATGCCTTTTGAGATATGGATTGGAAAACCTGCTAATGATTATGATTCCTTACATATATTTGGATTTATTGCTTATTATCATGTTAAGAAGTCTAAGTTAGATCCGAGAGGTAAGAAAGTAATATTCATGGGAATTAGTTCGGGTGTGAAAGGATATCGTCTATGGTGTCCTAATTCAAAAAGAATCATTTTTAGCAGGGATGCTACCTTTGATGAGTCTGCCATGTTGAAAAAGGTAATACTTGGCAATTCTGAAAAGGAGAAGATTAATGGTGTTCGGCAACAGGTGGAAAATGCTTCACAAAGGGTGGAGTTTGAGAAAACTACAATTGAGCCAGTTGATGTCAATAGTCCAGTGATAGAGGATGATGTCAAAGAAGAAAATGAAGAGGTTTTGACCCAAGAACCTCCATAGCAACCGAGATCAATTACACTTGACAGGCCATGTCGAGAAAGTAAGAAACCTACTTGTTTTCTTGATACAGTAGTGGCCTATACATTTCCAGTTGTTGATGATGTTCCTTCCACCTATAGAGAAACAGTTAGAAGTTTATAAAATGAAAAGTGGAAGAGAGCAATGGATGAAGAGATGCAGTCAATTCAGAAGATACCGTTGCATAAGATTGGGATTGCTGATAATTTTGTTGATATGATGATCAAGGTAATAACTTTGACCAAGTTCAAGGCCAAGTTCAAGTATTGTTTGAATTTGATCAATATTTTGCAAGTTTGAAGACTTTGCTTGAGGCACTGATGATGTGAACTTTGTCATAAAGGTGGAGATTGTTAGGTTTGGTTGCAAGTCCCATATCGAAAGTAGGTAATTTGAGACAAAATATAATGATCTTATAAATTAATGTTTGTCCCACATCGAAAGAGGATATTAGGAGTCACAACCTAATAGTTTTATAAATAAAGGCTTTTTAGCTTGGTTTGATTAACCCAAACTTTTGTATGCTTTTGTAACCTTGGTGATAGTGGATTGGTTTCAGCATCCGAGAACGTAGATAATATTTACCGAACCTCGTTAAATTTTGTGTCTTTTTTTCTTTATATTAGTTTCTTTATTTTCTGTCATTATTTCCTGCTTGGTATTTTGTTTGCAATTATGTGGCATTATTTTGGGTGTCTTGTTATGTGGGTAGAGCACCTGCTTTCGCAACATGTCCCCATATTTGGGTCTTCCATGGCATCTCCTTCTGCGACTTTGAAACTTTCCATCTTCGTCAATGGCGTCCAATATTGAAGATCGGCGGCCCATCGTGGCTGATAAATAGGGCCGGCGACGGGTTGAATGGAGAACTCGGTAATGGGTTTCGACTTCCGATGGATGGTGATGAAGGCCTCATCACGCTTGCAGAGCCTCGACAAATAATGACCTGCGGATAATGGAAAGACAAGGGAATTCGAGAAGAGTTTTTTTTATGAAAATATATCTTAAATTATCTTTTTTTTTTTTTAATTTGTCTTTAAACTAATGAATTTATTATATCTTTAACTGTTCTATTTGGTCCGAATCCATTAAAGTTAACAGAGATCGAATTAGTGTTCGGATCAAATAGAACGAAATTAAATAGTTCGAGATAGTAATAGGTGCGTTTGATAGTTTGAGAAAAAAATTTAAAAAAAAAAAAAGAATAGTTTGAGAGATATTTTGATAAAAAAGCTCTTTGCTTAAAAATATCTTTTTTAGTTTAGCACTTTATTCATTTTTTTTTTTTTTTTTTGGTATCAAATTAAAATGAATTAATTTATTAGAATATTTTACTAATCTAAAATTACTTTTAATAAATAACATATTATTATAATGATTTATTTTATTAAAATTAAAATAACAATTTGTGATTAAAAAGATTTATTTTATTAAATTAGAATTATTTTTTAAAAAGCAATAATTACATGTTAAAATATTAATTTCTATTGAAATTAAATTAATTATAAATAATATAATAATTTATAATTAAAATAATTTGTTTAATAGATTAAAATTATGTTTAATAAATAATAATTATATATTAAAATAAATTATTTTATTAAAGTTAAAATTAATGATAATAACATATTAAATTTATATTATTATTAAAATAATAGTACTGAAATAATTTATTTTATTGGGGTAACGTTTGGAGTAATAAAAAACAAGAAAAAATAAGAAAAAATGTGATTTGAGATAATTTTTAGCGTTTGGCATTTACTATTTCAAACTATATTTTTTGGATAAGAATAGTGACATTTTTGGATTTTGTGGTGAAACGTTAGAAACAAAAAACCATGAAAATGATTTTTTGTATTCGTTCCCATGGATTTGTAGTAGAATAATCATGAAAGTTATTGAATTTTTTGGTTTTTATAGGAAAAAATTGGAGAGAGAATCATTAAAACGGTTTTTTCAGTCTGTTTTAACGGATTTATGTCAGAATTATTGAAATTTGTTAAAAAGTTTTTAGAGTTTGTGAAAAAAGTCATTGAAATTTGTAAAAAAATATATTGGGATTTGTAAAAGGGCATTGAAATTTATAAAAATTTTTTGAGATATATAAATATATAAAGAAATTTATAGAGATTTCATGAAATACGAGGTAGGCAAAATATGTTAGAGAATTTTAGGGATTTTCAAAAATTTTTAGAGGTTTTATTTTGATTTTTTAGTACACCAATCGGTGCCTAATTAAAATTTTTTATGTAATAATTAACTCTTAAAATTATTTATTTTATTAAAATATTTTTAGTAGATTGAATTAATTTTAATAAGTAAAAATTAATTTACTATTAAATTATGTTATTTATTAATGTATTTGCTAAAATTAATTATTATTAAATTTTGTTAATTTTATTAAAAAATGGTAAAATTAAATATTTTCTTAAAATAAAATTAATTATTGTAAACAAAATTATACTACCAATCATGTTTCTATTTTTATATTGGTTAAAAAATATTGACTGAAAAAATTAGAAACAAAAATTGTTGAAGATAAACAAAAAAATTATAAATGTTACAAATGAGCATTAAATTTAACAAGAATTTTTAATGAAAACATATCTCAAACTATTTTTCTTTTTCTTTTTTATTGATAGGGTGCACCGAACCGACCTACTTGAGATGTTGGATTCATTTTGGTCACTTCCTGTGACCAAAGGAATCAGGGGCATCTGATAAAGCGCAGCCGACCAAATACTAATGCTTAACCCGACCGACCGAATACTGTAACCCGACTGAAAGTCATACTCGAACGGACTCAACTGGCACTATCGACCTAACCGACTGAACATTCGTTCCTGACCAGAAATCTTCTAACTCGGCCGACCGACCATAGGCCGAGGGTTCGATCTTCCCATATAAGACAAAAATGCTTATGTCACAGTCACGCGTTTGGCCACCTTCTAACATATTTCGTTATACTCGCCTGCAGAGATATTGCTTGCCCACTAACAGTTTTGATAACTAATCGAGTGATATAAGTATTGAGATCTGTGAACACACGTGGCAAAATCTGATTGAACGATAAGTATGATCTGGTACTATTTACACCTACAGTCTCCATGAAGGATCAACAGACATATATAAATATTTTTATCTCCGGTGCCCAGGTATAGACATTACGTTTACCTTGCCATTACTCTGCCAAAATATTTTCTAAAACTTTCTAGCTAACTTAAGCATTGGAGGCTCTTTGGCAGGTACCACACCGGTGTTAAGACAGCAATTCCTGACGATCTGGACCTAATTTAGATCATCCAGTGCTCATCTGGATTTACTGTGTTATTAGTTGGCGCCGTATGTGGGAAACGACTTTTTCTCACTGGTTTTATGGTCTAAACAAGATCCGGAACTAAAACTCAACCTCAATCCCAGCTCGCTGTTGAGATGGAGAACCAGAGTGATGAGAGGATCAATGCCATGGAGAGATAAATGCAGGAAATGATGGCCGTCATGTAGACGTTGATGGCCCAGAACTAGACAATGTTGCAGTGGATGAATGCTGCGCCTCCAGCTACAACAGCTCCACCCCCTGTGGTTCCCTTGGGGAATGGAGCAAACAATGGAGGTGTTGTGGAGCAACCAATAGAGGGAAATAGGGCTTCGGGAGGAGTCGGAGAGGCCTATGTTCCTATTAATGCTGGAGTAGGGGCTATTAAAGCTCCTCTGGCGCCAGGTGTTGGATTTATGGGGGAGAATGTTCTCCCAGAAGAGTCAAGAATGAGGGAAAGGGCTAGGGGAGCTGCCGTTCCCCCTGGTTAACACGGAGATGTGTCAAGGGCAGAAGTTACCAGCATAAGGGATGCTCAAGTCAATCTATGGCAGGAGCAGTTCAGAGCCATGCAAACCCAGATGGAGGAAGTATTGACGGCAGTAAAGGCACCAAACACGATGGAGAATTTACTGAGCAACACTGACTCTCCATTCACCCCAACAGTAGTGGCTTACCCCTTACCGGCAAAGTTCAAAATGCCGACGCTAGAGTCATTCGATGGGACGCAAGATCCGTTGGACCACTTGGAGACTTATAAGACACTGATGCTCATCCATGATTATCTGGATGAGATCATGTGCCGTGTCTTCCCAGCAACACTGAAGGGAACGGCCCGTACGTGGTTTTCGAAGATCAAGCCGGGCACAGTCGCCACTTTTGTCGAGCTTAGCAGGCTCTTTGTAAGCCACTTCATTGGTGGTTAAAAGCAAATGCGATCCGTTACTCATCTCCTCACTATCAGACAGGGGAGGGAAGAACCCCTAAGGGACTATGTGGGAAGATTCAATAAAGAGATCTTGGAAGTTAACGAAGCTGATGAGGAGGTAGTCCTTACTGCCTTCATGGGTGGGTTGCGATCGCCCAGGTTCATGACGTCTTTGGTGAAGAAGCCACCCTCTGACCTGGCTGAGCTCGGGTTCTGAGCTCAGAAATATATTAACGTGGAGGATGCAATGAAGGCAAATAAAGACGCTGATGCAACTTCAAGTTCGAGGCCCGAGAAGAAAAGACAAGGTGGCCAGGACAATGTTAGGAACAATAGAGACTCCAAAAACCAGAAATTTGATAGCCAACCTGACAGGGGACCACAGAGGTTTGATAATCGAAGGTTCAATGATAGGAGGTTTGGCGACTGAAGATTTGATGGACAAGGGGCCAATACCCCATTGAATACAAGCTTGGAAAATGTGCTCCTGGAGATCCAGCATTATCTCGATTTCAAGTGGCCGACACCAATGATGGCTCTGGCAGAGACTCGGTCCCAAGCAAAATACTGCCATTATCATCGAGATCACGGTCATGACACAGAGGAATGTTTTGACCTCAAAAGGCGTATTGAAGAGCTTGTGCGTCAGGGGAGGCTTGATCCGTACCTTTTGGGTCGCAATAAAAGAATGCCCGACCGGAGATCCCCCGACCGTCGAAGTCCGAAGAGAAGAGAACCCGAGAGGCAAGCCCCCAACCCAACCATGCCAAACCAATAGGCGATCGGAGAGATAAGGGTGATATCTGGCAGTTTCGCTGCAGGAGGAGAGTCTTCCTCTGCTCGGAAGAAATATGCTCGGGAGCTGAGCAACCAGAAAAAGATATTCGTGGCCGATCGACCGACAAAGAAAATAAAAGGGGATGCCCGACCAATCACATTTACAGACGGCCCCAACTGATAATACAGTGAATCCGGATGAGTATTGGATAATTTAAATTAGGTCCGGATCGTCGGGAATTGCTATCTTAACACCGGTGTGGTGCCTGCCAAAGAGCCTCCGATGCTTAAGTTAACAAAAAAGTTTTAGAAAATATTTTGGCAGAGTAATGGCAACGTAAATGTAATGTCTGTACCTGGGCACCAGATATGAAAATATTTATATATGTCTGTTGATCCTTCATGGAGACTGTAGGTGTGAATAGTACCGGATCATACTTATCGTTCAATTAGATTTTGCCACCTGTATTCACAGATCTCAATGCTAATATCACTCGATTAGTTATCAAAACTGTTAGTGGGCAAGTAATATTCTTGCAGGCGAGTATAACGGAATATGTCAAAAGGTGGTCAAACGTGTGACTGTGACGTAAGCATTTTTGTCTTGTATGGGAATATTGAACCCTCGGCCTATGGTCGGTCAGCCGAGTTAAAAGATTTCTGGTTGGGAACGAATGTTTAGTCGATCGGGTCGATAGTGCCAGTTGAGTCCGTTCGAGTATGACCTTCAGTCGAGTTACAGTATTTGGTCGGTCGGGTCGAGCATTAGTATTTGGTCGGGTGAACCTTATCATTTATTATTATTATTTCGTCACCAAACTATTCAATGCGAATAGAACAGAATTGAATAATTCGACGATATAAAATGTGCATTTGATAATTTGAAGATAAAAAAAAAAAAAAAAAAACCCTGAGATATGTTTTCATAAAAACTCATTCGAGAATTAGTTGACTTTCAAAAAATGGAACTCTTCTGTGAGAAAATTTAAGATTTTTACTAATTTAATAATTTAATTTTTTATTAATTTATTTTTTTTTTTCACTTTTTTAGTAACTCAAGTGTTCGAACTAATTTTTACGCATCTAGTTGGTTTAGATTTTGATTTTTTTAAATAAATTCAACAAAAAAATTCAGCTAGGTGTTAAATCAATAATTTTTTAATTAAATAAGATGTTACGTTATAAAAAAAATTATAAAAATATTTAATTGAATTAAGACTTAAGATGAGTCAAATGTAATAAATTGTACACCTCACGAACATATTTTACATTTTTAGAATATATAAAACTAATATGTAAAATGATATATAATTTTATATGAACTTCGATTTTTGGCCAATTTGATTATAAAAATTTTCAAATCAATTGAAAAATTAAGGCCTTATTTGGTTTTTTTTTTTTTTCCAATTTTTGTTTTTTAATTTCTGTTTTGAATTCATTTTTCATTTTTAATTTTTGAAAACAAAGAAAATAGTTTAAATTGCATTTGGTCACTTGTGTTTTCAAATTTGGTTTTAAAAAACAGAAAATGAGTTTACACATAAAATGAAAAATGGCAAAATATCATTTTGAGTATTTTTAACTAAAAATATGAAAAATATAACAATTTGGGGTCGTTTGATAATGCTATCGTTTTTTTTATTATTTTTTTGTTACCGTTTTTTGTTTGGTGTTTTCTATTGTCGTTTTTTTTTCTTGAAATGAAAACTGAAACAGCGTTTGAAAACGAAATTGTATTTATAACTATTATTTTTTTATTTTTAAAAAATATTATATTATATTATATTATATTATATTATACTATATTATATTATGTTATATTAATTATATCATAATATGTTAATAATATAATATAATAATTATAATATTATTATATTATATTGTATTATATATTAATATTATCAATATATTAATATTGAAATTATTATATTAATAAATTATATTATATAGTAATTAAATTATTACATTATGTTATATTATAATTAAATTATTATATTATATTGTATTATATTATATATTATATATTATGATTATTATTATAATAATATATTATATTGTATTATATATAATATAATATAATATATTATATTATAATAAATTAATAAATTTATATAATATAATATAGTATAATAGAATATAATATAATTAAATATTTTCTAAAAATAAAAAAATAATAATTATAAATAAAATTACATTTCTGAACACTGTTTTAATTTTTATTTTAGGAGAAAAAATAATAACAAAAAATATAAAATAAAAAACGATGACAAAAAAATAACAAAAAAAATGACAAAATTATCAAACGGTTGTAACTATTTTGATTTTGTCTTACGTGTGAATTTACCCGCCAATATCTTCGGCTAATGCGCGGGCAGGTTGGTGGCGGGCCCCATCTTCGGCTGATTATGCAACGCTGGAATTACCAAAACAACCCGTATAAAAATAATAATATCTGTTAATCTTCCACAAAGAAAATATTTGTTTTCAAATTCGATGTCAAGTGTCGAAAATACCCCTGGTAGAAACAAAATGGCGGCAATGGGGAGGGTAGTTTGGTCATGACAAAAAAATTAGACAGAATGGGCGGCAACATGGAGCCCCTCAAATTGCTTGTCCGATCACTTTTGTTCTTGTCTTCAATTCAAAAGCATCCCTTCCTCCTTCTTCTTCTCCTCCTCCTACTTCTTTTGCTTTCAGATCTCTGCCGACTTTTTTAGTTGATTTTCAGCACTGTGCTCACTTTCCATTTCTCAGTGTCCTCCCAAATAGATAAAGGCGAGTTCACTGATCTCCTCTTTTCATTTTTGTTTTAAATTCGCTTTCCTTTTTTTCTTTGATTGGTTGGTTTTGAAGAATTCTGGTTTATGGACTTTTTATCATATATCACATGTGCATTCAATTATTTGTGTCTATATACGTGTTTTAGCATGAATTGAGAAAAATGTCGATTTCAATTCATGGCTTTTGAATCTGAAATGAAATTCTCATTCCTTGTTCAATCGTGCGCGATTCCAGCAGCTTCACCATTGAATTCCCACAATTTCCTTGTAGTTTATGTGTATATATATGTAGAAATAGCTGCAAATTATGTTGTGAGAGGCTAACGCGAAATCTGAGAATGTGCATTGATGAGATTTACAACTTTTAGAAACTTTAGCCTTGATCTACCCATGGATGAATATTTTCGACAGTGAATTTTATACCAAATTGGGATAAGCCTAAATATAACTTTGAGTAATTGCTTTGGATCCATCTTCTCCGTAATGGGTGGATTAAATTCAACTTAGACGAATTTGCACTCTTAACAGGCTTGAATAACTTCTGTTTGTGTGATCTGGGTGGCTACGGAAACTATGCTTGTGTCTGCAAGCAATTACAAAATTCTGCTCTGTGCTGACCACAAGTGCCTGGGTTTTAATTTCTGATAGCCAAAGTAATTATGTTTGGTTATAAGCTAGCAGATGCATCATTTGATTCTGATGTTTCTGGTTCTGTAACAGTGTATGCATATCACGATTTAAGTGGTTCATAACAAAATGTGCCCCTTGCTGAGGAGATTATGTAAGGACTTTTGGATAATTCAGAAGTCTTAAATTATGCAGGTTCCTTTTTTTAAATGAGTTTAACTTCAAAGTGCATATTAATTTCCAATATTCACGTTGTAAAAAAATTAAATCCCTAACGAGCATGTAATGTTCTTTCCTTCGTTTTGCTTTATTTTATTTGTGGGTGGGGGTGTTAATGTAAGAAATTTTGTGACTCCTTTTCTGAGGATTTTCTGTCGAATGCTTGTGTTGCCCAGAAAACCACCCCTGGAGGAAAAGGGGGGGCGTAAATTGGTTTTTCTACTGTTTAAAACTAATGTAAAACCAATGCAAATAATGAAACAAGTGAAAAACAAAATAATCTAACACTGAATACTCAGTGAATATAATCTCAATGCAATTTAAAAAAATAGGGAAGAGAGAAATCAAACTCTGATATTTTCAAAGCACTTTGGTTCAACTTGAACCTTCGTTCTTTCTTCAAGCCCTTGAGTATTTCACTAACTTCTTCAAAATTTTTACAACTCACTAGCTTCTTCGATGCTAATCACCTTCACAATCAAGCATTTTTGCAGAAGAATACTTCAACTTCTCACCAACTCAATAAAATGTAAGAATACACCCCACTCTTACCAGTATTTCCTGCAATAATTAAATCTCACAACAAAGTGATTATCTCAATACAAATAAACTCTTTAAAGAGTGGATAAACAGAATTAAGAACAACTGAATATTATCTATGGCTTTTGGAAGCTTTGATCAATGGAGTGCTTTGATTCCCCAAGTTGTGTTCACCTTCTTCAATGTTCTTTTCTATATTAGGCTTCAAACTAGCTGTTATTCAGTGTTCAATATGTCCATTTAAAGATTGACGTAGCAGTTTGATACAACTTCTTAATTTGTTCCTCAAAAATTCTAGAGAACGTTTTCGAAATATAAACTTCTTCCTGACATTGGTGTTGACACTATTTGTTAAAGAGTAATCTGCCTTGGTTGTGTCGACACTAAACTTTTTGGGTGTTGACACTTTTTATATTAGAAAAAGTCTTTCAGTTCACTGTTCAAAAAATGGTGACGCCAAATGTTCCTAGTGTTGACACATTTTCCAAAAAATAATTGGAACCAATTCCAAATAAATCTTCTTGTGAGCCAAATCTTACATAAGTCAAAAACCTTCCAAATATACTGAAGCATGAAAAAAATTATATGTAATGATTCAAAGAATAATCCAAAGCAATTTGCTTCCATTTTTAACCACAAAATAATATTTCATTAAAACTAGGTTGTTATCATCAATATCAAAATTAAAATAATATAATAAAACTTTGGGCCTAACAACTTGATTTCACATTTCATGATTTTTTTCACTGCAGTTTTAACAGTGTTTACTATTTTTTGCACTGTGCCTGATGGATGGAATTGCTAGGTTATGGACACCTTGACTTCAAATTATACAAATTGTTTTCTTGTTCTCTTTACAATACTCCAGGACAGTTTTGAGTTCAAATATTAGCAGCATGGAGTGGGGGAATTCACACTCACGTAACAGCGGCACTAGTATTGAAAGTTCTAAATGGCTTGCCGAACATCTCAAAGGTCAGCACCTAGATTTTTCTCTTTCACGATTTCTTTTACTTGATATTATTTAGTAATCGACCATTCCCTTGGCCCAGTTTCCTTGTTTTAAGTTTTGTCTGAGGCTACCATAAGAGGACTATGTGTTTGCTCTGCCAATTCTTTTTCTCATTCCATAAATATTTACCAAATATTCTTCTTTTTCTCATACCTAATTGATCATTTGAAGACTGGTTGTGACCTAATGCCGGAAACAATATTATTCAATACTAGGATTAGTTTCTACTTGTTAGACAGATATTGTGCAGGCTTCTGTTTATATTAACCATTAATTTGACATTCATGAGCTAATTGTGTTTGCAAAATGGAAATTTGCATTTGGTTCTGAGGTTGTATGAATTGTTTCTGCTTGGTTGGTTTTGAAAAATGCAGGATGCTTGTTTTTAATTTTTAATTCATTTTAATCAATGGAAGTCAAATTTCTTATTGAAAATGTTATTATTAAAATTAAAATTTTTGATGAGTAATGATGATGTGTTTTTAAAAATACAGAAGTAGATCAAAATGTGAAGGCAATGCTAAAACTGATTGAAGGTGGGGATTCTTTTGCAAAAAACACCAGTGCTCACGATGAGAAGAGGCCAGAGTTGATTGCTCATATTGAGGGATTCTACTGCATGTATAGGTCACTGGCTGAGCGGTATGATTATGTGAATGGAGAATTATGCAAGCACGTTCCATCAGTCCTTGAAATGCGGAATTCTGTTATTTCTAACTCTGGCCCTGCTCAAGTCTCTCCCTCAGAAACTCCTGATCAGAAGCTGGGCCTGAGCAAATTTGGACAGCAAGCTGTTGGCTTTGATTTATTTCTAAGCTCTGGTGGTGGTAGCTCAGATCTCTCTTTAAAGGAGGGCTCTGATTTTTCATCTTTATCTTCAGATTCTGAGTCAGAATCTTTTGATTCTTCCAACAAGCATTCAGATCTGCACATGGCCGGTGATGGCAAAGGGCTGGACAAAAGGATTGTTCAGCAGGAGGATTATCTTCCAGGCATGGAAGTTGAGGTCAAGGTGATCAATAAAGAGAGAGCTGATTATTTGCTGGAGGTACAAGACAATGAGAATTATGCAGCTTTGCTGAAAAGAGTCACCGAGTATGAGGAAGAACTGAAGAAGTCCAATAAAAAGCTTCAGCTCTCTGAAGATGAGGTTGTAAGGTTGAAGGGTGAAGTCAAGAAGAATGAAGCAGTTATTGTGCTTATCGGTGATTTGCAAGCTCAACTTGAGTCAGCACAGGGAGAGATCAAATTGCGAGAGGCTGAGCTTGAAATGGAGAAAAGAAAGGTGTTAGAGCTACAAAAGGAAGTAGCTGAGTTGGAAACTCAGGCTTCAGATTCAAAGCGCAAGGTTGGGACTTTGGTTGAAGAGTTGGAAATTGCTAGAGCAAGGCTTAAGGTTTCAGAAGATGAGATTGGAGAAATGAAATCTGGAATTTACAATGAAATTTCTGAAGGCACTCGTCAATTGCAAGGTCGGCTTGAACTCGCTCAAAACCATATAACCATATTGGAGGATAAGCTTGATTCAGAGAAGAAGCAGGTTTCTGAGCTGCAGGAGACTCTAGGAAGGCACTTGGCTGATGTATCAGAGCGTGATCAGGAGAACAAAGACTTGAATGTTGCATTAAGTAATGCCCAAAATACCTTCCATTTGGATAAAGCAAAGCTCCAATCTGATATTTCTACTTTGTCAGAACAACTGGCTTTCTTAGAATCAAGAGCTGAAGAATCAGAACTGCGAAGCAAATCATTGGAAAGTAAGGTTAGGCATTGTGAAACCGAGAAAGAGGAGATGAGATGTTTGCATGAATCCCAACAGATGGGTTTGTGGAGTGAAATTGATCAACTGAAGGCAGCTGTTACTCGGAGGGGTGAACTAATGGAAGCCTTGAATAAGAAGCTTGACACGCTAAAACTTAAATATGATATGCTTGTTGCAGAGAAAGACAACGCCGATGCTAAGCTACAGAACCTCAATGCAGATAGAAGTTTTCGGGACAATCAAATCCAACAGCTTGAGGGGCTTCTAAGTCAGTTAAGTAAAGAACGTGTGGATCTGGTTGCTGGATCAGAAAGAGCAAGGGAGTTAATTGATGAATTAAGACTGAAAGTTGGAGAGCTCGAGAAAGAGGTGGAAAGGCAGAGAGTTGTCATTTCGGATAGAGCTGAGGAGAAAAGGGATGCCATACGACAGCTATGCTTCTCGTTGGAGCACTACAGAGCTGGTTATCAAGAACTTCGTCAGGCAATTATTGGGCAAAGGCGCAATGTGGTTTGGGCTTCCTAAGCTTAGCAGCAAGTCCTAGTGAGTTTTGAAAGTTGCAATCCGTCGTATGTTGATCTTCATTGAAACCTTTATATATATATATATATATGCTGTAAGTTTTGGACCTCTGGTCCTTTTTAGCTTTGAAATCACAGGTGTTGTGTCAGAATTTAATCAAACTGGTGCTTAATCTGGATGCTACTTTAAGCACTATATTGTGCATTTTAATGCGTCCTTTTTGTTGAATGCAAGAGCAAAACTTCTTCACATTGTACTCGTCAGTTTCTAAGCCTTAGTATTTGACCTACCTGTGTTTCAGATTCATGCGTTTTGCCGGTTTCATGGACGGTTGAGCCCTTCCGTTTACTCGTCATTCAACCCATGATTTTGGTCATAAATTACTAGTAATATAATTGGTATGGTAAGTGATGTCCTTTTGGGTTTTTATTAGTGTGTTGGACGTGCTACTGACCCCTTCAAATAAGTTTTTGACCGATGAAATTATTTTGGTCAAGAGGTTAGGTAGAGGTAGTCATTCTTTCCGTTGGGCTTCCAGTTCTTTCGAATCAGCGAGGTCAAGTTTTGGATAACTAACCGAATTCAATTCCACATCTTTACTTTGACGCTGTCTGTTGAATCCATAATAATATTATAATGATTTAGTTCTGTAGTATCATCCAATCCTAGAAATTCAAGTTTTAACACCCTAAACTGGAGATTGATTCTGCAAAATTGTATATGATATTATAACCAGTATATAATAGAAAAT
>JAVXUM010000040.1:4764846-4784922 GCA_035590655.1 Pouteria glomerata
TTAATAATTCAAATAAGAATAAAATCTTATTTATCATTAATGACTCAAAATAAAAGAAATAAGGTGATCGTTTTAAAAAAAATATATATATATATTTATTTACTTTGAGTTGTGGTGACTCTTTTGAAAAAAAAAATATATATATATATATTTATAATTTTTTTTTTTAAAAGTAAGATAATTGAGAACTAATAATGCAGGAAATTTAATAGCAGAGCAGAGTATTATAATTAAAGGAAGAGGGAATCCAACTTAGAACTTCCACGTAACACAAATTTAAGTGAATTTTGCTAACCCTTTTTTTGTTATTACAAATGTACCTATGTTAGATATAGATAAATATATGTAAACTTTCTTTTTCAATATTTGGGAGGCCATAACCCCTTATAGTCACTGGGTAGTTTCGCCCGTTATTCTAGGGCATCATTGTTGCGAATTGCGATCATTGGGATTGTAGCCTCCATTTCATATTTGGATTACTCACACGTTAGGTTAAATGTTGGTGTAATTGCAATATACCCAACGTACCCGGGGATCTATTTATCGATCATGGTTTCAGGCCTGGGGAAAGCAGTCGGACCATTGCAACAAGCAAGACATTCTCTTTAAGAAACAAAATTCATTACTCAAGAATGTTCATTTGGTACCATGCAAAATTTCATACCCACTGCACCCGAATATAATTGATTGTTAATCATATGGTAACTTACAAGAAGATGTATCACACCTTATTGGTAGTTGAAAATTTCGGACAAGTGGATAATTGTAATCATCAAAATAAAAAAAAAAAATAGCAAAAAAAATTGAAAAGTAATGAATGAATTGAGTCTAGTCAAATAAAAGGTGCTATAATTTTTGTTTGAAAAATGAGTAAGTTCTAGGATGTGTTTAAAATTGTATTATTCTGAAGCTTATTTTAAATGAGTCAAACAAACAAGGGGTGCATTAAAAAAAAAAAAAAAATCAAACCACCCAAAAATTGAACTAATTTAATCATTTTGGTTCGGATTTATACTAAAATTGGGTTTATACTAAAATCGAATCAATTCAGTTTGAATTTATACCAAAATTGGGTTTATACCAATTTGATCCGAATTGATCTAACTTGATTCTTTTGTTCAACTCGGTTTTGGGTCTAATTTTAAGAATCGAAAAAAATCAATTCGATTCTTGGTTAAGTATGAAACCGAATTGAATTGACCTATACACATCCTTAAAATAAAGTTCAAATGAATTGATTTTCTTCTAATTCTGGACTATATATATGAGATTATCAAGTTGAATTCAAAAAATTAATGAGTTTGCAATATTTTTGTCTAGTCTCGTCAATCTTAACAAAAATTTGAGTTAATCTAACATGAGTGAAGTTTGGATTCCCTTCTAAAAGAGAAAACTAGTATTGTAGTGTCAAGGGGTGTAAAATGGGCCTGTTAGGCAACAAGCCTAATATTTTTTCAAATCTAATCTTTTGTCAATTTTCCAAGTACTAAGCCTATTCTATTAAATCAACTTAATTTATAAATTAATTTTTATCATTTATCTCCTAATTTTTTCATAATTTACACAATTAAAAATAATTAAATAAAATTAAAATATATACGCTATAGCTAACAATTAATAAAATGTTTACTATCTGGAATTTGTGTGTTGATACTTAATTTTGCTTGTATATTTTTTAATTTTTATTGTAATTAAAAAATAAGATTATGTTTAATTTATGTCTTCAAGTTGGGCCTTATGCAACATATTGGGCTTGAAATGTTTTTCAAGCCCTACCCAAATAGCCCAAAATGAACTCTAATTATTGTGTGTTTGGAATACAATTATGAAGTGTTCATTTCATGTTTGAGTCTTCTTTTGACGTAATTTTAACTCCAAACCTGACAACTATTCTTCCATTGAATTATAATGTTTATGGGTGAAATTGAGGCAACTAAATCTCGATGCACAGGAATTCATGAGTTAGAGGGTGAAGCAGCCGAATGAAGCTACAAAAGGGATAAGCAAAAGATGAACCCACGTTCAAACCGAAATAATGCAACTCCAGATCTGAAACATAGAATGTTTTGGTGCGTGATTGGGATCAATACTAGGCTTAATAACAATAACGACAAATATATGCAAACAAATGCATAATAAAACTAGCAATCACATACGAATACAAGATTTCTTTGATTTAATACTTACATGGATTGGTAAGATAAATCGCGCCTTTTATTATCAACATTTCCAAACATAGGAAAAGGAATAGAAGAATGTAACAAAAAATTTTGATGAAATCCTTTCGACTTTACCTTTCATTTATCTTTCTTACAAACCTTTGAAAAATTCTACTATGGACATGGATAATATGTGGATAACGTCCCTATATGTAGAAAATAAAAGTCTTGTCCAAAATGGACTCTGAAATAGATTTAAAATAAATTCAGAACCATGCCACTCACTAAGATGAGTTTTTTAGCGAACTCCCTTGCTACATAAATCAATTTTTGTGATTCTCAATGACAGTTGCTAAACTTTAAACACCAGTATACACTCTATATAATTCTCAGCATCCCAAAAAGCTCACATTGTATAGTATGGAACAAGTCATGATTTATCCACATGTCAAGATTTGTTTTACTTTTTTTTTTTATGCAACAAGTCATGATTTATTTACATGTCAAGATTTGTTTTATTTTTTTAGATGTAAGAAGAATCCATGATTTATGCAACAAAATAAATGAAGTTCTGATAGCATCAATAGTTATGGATGGGACATGACCAACCATTTCTGTTTGTTGAATTTCTTAGACTACCCTAAACATGATCTAATCAGTAGACCATGTAACAATGAGAAACCAAATATGTTAGCTTACGAATGAGAGGTGGGTGATCAGTAAAATGTCCTAAAGTAAAGAACTAAGAAAACAAATTGAAGTTGTTATACTTTGTGTATCAAGGGAGATGATTCATAAGTTTTCATGCCCCTAACATCTTGTTCGAGATGGATCACGCATGACCACAAGAATTAATTAAAATCAAAATAAAAATCTATTTTAAAGTAAGTTCCATCAATCAATCAGATAAATCATTTACATATATCCTTGATTTTAATACAAAATATAATAATAAACAATTCAAAAGTCGTATTTCACACGATCTAAGCCTACTAGGCATAATATCACAACCATAACAAATATTACAAATCTCTAATAGTGAGCCATTAATATGAATTAAAAAAAATAAAATATTAATAGTGCAAATCCAAGTTAGGACCCACACTCTATGTCTCCTAGATGAAGTGCACTAACTTAAATAAAGAGAGAAAATATTTATTGGGTTAATCCACTTGTTAATTTAATTTTAGATGACTGCTCCTAATTCAGAAATAGTCACCTATGATAAGGGAAAGGTGAGCATAACCAAGTAATAGGTAGGACTTTGTATGTATTCATCATTGTTTATACTCAATAATCCATAGTATATAACACAACAATTTCAATAAAAAATATAATAAATGAAATGCAAGTAACATGACGATGCAAACTCTAAGCTTTATTTATCTCAATCTTATTTTGAGATAAGTGACACTTAAAAAAATATTAGGTCACCAAACATACTATTTTCTCAGTTTATAATAATTGACTAACAAATAGCATATTTGGAGAGGCACAAATCATGCTGTTTGATCTAGGTAATGAAAAATTGGCACCATCTTGTATACAGTATTCTAAAAATGATATATAATCATAATCGTAGTCTCTTGTCAACTTTTCTATTATATCTCACGATAAACATTCATTAGCCGGCCTGTATTGATTTGTAGAACCTATAAATCACTATATCTCAATGTTAAGATTAATGTCCAAACACTAATAACTAATCTTAATTATATATATCAACTTGTAATTATCTAGTATTTTAAAAAATCTCATTTTTATCAATTCTCAAGGAAATAGATTATGTTCATATGTAAATTGTGCCCATGGCACATTAATAACATTAACAAGATGGTACTCTCAACCAATTAATCACAATTGGATGATGAAACTCTATGCACATAATATAATCAATCATGCACAGCATTAATAATATAAAGAGAGAACCCCTCACACTTGGTGTTGAAAAGAAAGAAGTGATTATGTGTAGATAATTGTCTCAACATGCATATAAAAAGGGCTTAATAACTTAAAGAAATGGACACTCTTGATATGCTAACACTTTATAATTTTTTTTATCTTTTCTTTATAGTTTTAACTTAAATTGTTAACAGCTTGTAAACATTGTTCATTCAATTGGTTTATATTTTTGGAGATTAATTAAGGAACTCTACTTGTTTTATTTTAATTTGTTAATGATCTTGGTCCATTTGTTAAAAATTAATAGGCTTTGCTCATCTTAATCAATTGAAGGTTACCAAATTTAGTAAGTTCTACCTTGATTGATGTTTGATTTCGGTGTTGATTAAAGACTAACGAATTTACTCTACTTCATTTTATATTAATGGATATCTTGAAATACAATATCCAAACCATACACACTCAATTGCATTGGTTAAATTGAGTCATACAAAACATTTGCATTTTGTCTTAAGATGTAAAACAGCCTTTTTTTTTGTCATCTTCGAACTAATAAATTTAAGATGTATTTAGTTTGCAGACAAACACTAAAAATCTCTTATAACATATGAAAATCTTTAAAAATTATTTACTTTTTATCTCATTACACGAATTATGAACTCACAATTTATTTCATTTTATCTTACTTTTTATTACTTCAAATATATTCTTATAACTTCGTGGGAGGTTGAAAAGTCTGCAGTGGTATTACGTTTGATGTTAGGTCACGATATTGTGTCAATTGAGTAATACTCTTTATCTATTTTATATAGTCAAAACTTTGAAAAATAAGCTTTTAATTTGAAAATTTTTCATTTTAATGAAGTAAAAAATGTAAATACATAAAATTTTATTGCATTTTAATTGTATCTAATACAGAACCCAATTGTGCCATTTCATCTATTTGAAATTTTCAATTAAAATGAATTCTTAGCCTTTTTTCTTTCTCTTTTTTTTTTTTTTGAAATTTTTCCTTTTATATTTGATACGAGTCCCAATAATTTTTTTAAAAAAATGATTTTGTTCACCCAAAATATAATAGAAACACTAAAAAATAAGAGTGACGTCTCTTTTAAGGCTACTATATGTTAAAAGTTTTCTTTATAGGTTTTGGTAAGCTCTCTTCACGTGGCCTGTATGGCATAATTTTCATGTTTCCACGCATAAATTTCATATTTCCACCTATTCTTTTTTTTTTCCGCAATATTAATAGCAGCTAGATCAATATTAAGACAAGCACTCTAGGTCCCACGTTGCCCTCAGTAGTTGTTTGACATGTATGAAGATCAAAAGGTGGTGGATGGCCAGTTAGAGAGCATAAGGTTGGCAGAATGGACGGTTGGGGTTGGATTTCGATGTAGGATCAAAACACCGAATCAAATTGTGCTCTCGAAATCGGAGTTGGATGTAATTTTAAACGCAACAAACACAAACAAGTAAAAGGTCTCACTCAGTGGTCAAAGCGTGCAATTACAACCTCTAAATATTAAATAATTTTTTCCCCCTTTTTCGGCTTTGTCATTTTAACAAAGGGCGTCGGTTTAGGAGAAAAATCAAAGGGAACGAGATTGATTGGAATAGAAAAGAGAAAGAAAAAGGAATCAAATAGTGTGGTGGAAAGGACAAAAGAATCCAAAAGAATAAAGAGAAATTAAAGGAAAGAAAAACATTAAGGCTATGTTTGATACATGGAAATGGAATAGAATGGAATGAAATTCATTCATATTTTAACTTATTCTCATGTTTGGTATTAAAAAATTAAGTTAGAATGCTATTCTTATGGAATAGCCATTCTCACATTAAGTGGGAAAAGGCATTCCACACTTTAAGTGATGGAATAGCCATTCCATTGACATCAAAATTTGATCCAAAAAGTAAAAAAATAAAAAATAAAAAAAACAACTTCTTTATAATAAAAAATTTTTCTCAATTACTCAATTGGATTATAAAATGACGGTTTTACCCCTTGACCTTATTTTCAAACTAGATTCGAATCCCGGCTATAAAATGACTATTTTAAGCCTAGATCTTTTTTTTTTTTTAATTCATATTTTGAATTTCTGAAAGGTTAATAAAAACATTCCATTAACATCAAAATTTGACCCAAAAATTGAAAAAATAAAAAATAAAAAAGTAACTACTTTATAATAAAATTTTTTTCTCAATTACTCCATTGGGTTATAAAATGACCATTTTACCCTTTGACCTTATTTTTGAGCTAGATTCGAACCTCGCCTATAAAATGATTGTTTTAACCCTAGATCTTTTTTTTTTTTTTCAAATTTGTATTTTAGGCATTCCAAAAGGTTAAAAAATATTTATTGACATATTTCTTAATAGTTAAGAAAATTTTAACCCAATTTGAACATAAATTATAAAATAATCATTTTACCCCTAACTCATTTTTCTTATTCAAATTTACATTTCGAAAATAAAATTTATTTTTATAATTTTTAAAAAAAATAATATTAGCAGTTTTTATTATATTTCATTATATTTAAAATATTTAAGCAAATTATGAAAATTTAAATATCTATTTCATTCCTATTATTTTTATGTTAGCAACCAAACAAAGGAATGAAATAAGCATTCCATTCTATTCCTATAATTTTTTCATTCCCACCTTCTATTTCATTCGATTCTATTCCATTCTCACGTACTAAACGGACGGAATCGACATCTCCGCCTGTTGAGAAACTTGCTGCGAGGACTTTCGTGGTGTTAGATTTGGTACCACAGCCACGGTAGCCTGCCCTGGTACAAACCACAGAAACTCGTCCCTCTTAGGTTTCAAACTCTCTCGAAGTAGCAACTCTTGCCTCGCGCGTGACGTTCAGTTCTCGACGCCCATGGTTGCTTCTTGAATCCTATCGGCCTGAAGAAAATCAGGTTAATTGAACATTTCTCTCTCTACCTCTCTCTCTCTATATATATACACATATGTACTATATACAGACGGAATATATGTACGCATATGTTCTGTCTATCTATGTTATTACATGAACTTTCGCTTTGCACTCTTAGTTTCGCTATCCACCGATAGTTCAGGGATTTGAGCTAATTTTTGAAAAATTGGAATTGCCTATGCTAATTTATCGTCCATAATTGTTTTCCTTACCTCTTTCGCGCAAGTTGTTGTTAGATTCAGTTCAATTAATGCTGCACTAAAACGATTCTATCTTTCAAAGTGAAATTCAAGTAATTTATAGGTGTATATGTAACTGTTTATGTGTTTTGTGCACAGCGATGGGTCGAAGGAAGCAACTCCGGCCGCATCGGTCGGTGGGGATATTGGGCAGCAGCAAGGGTGCCGAAAGTGGATTAATAAATGAGCAACATGCTTCTGAAAATGCACAAAGGGAAGAGTCTGTTTATGTTGAAAAACCATTTTTTGTTGAAGTGGATAGGAGTTGCTGGGATTCGAATGAACATTTTGATATTTCAGAAGTTATTTTGATGAATTTGAATTTAAGCGGTCAATTTTCAGGTTTTGGATTGAGTGAGAGTTACTATCAAGATTCGAAGTATTCTTTGCGGTTTAGGTTGTGCAATGTACGTGAGTTTATTGGTCGCATGAGGTTAGGCCATTGGCCTGTGTTACTTGCTAGTGATATATACTTGGAATTCACAGAAAAGTGCATGCGGGAGGATAAGGTGAGTGAAGCCGTGATTGTGTCCGGGAGATTTGATGGTTCAGACGAGGGGGTTTCAGGTCTTGTTCACCTAGCCAGTCTCAAGTTTTTGACATTGAGGCCAATTCTGGGGTTTACTTTTTCAGAGGAAATGTCCTCTCTAAGGCTGAGAGTGGAGATACTCAAGCGTGCATTTGATGTTTGTGATTCTCTTCTTGACGCTACGAAGCAACTTTGGAGGAAAAGTATGATGAGTGTCATGGCTTGGCTGCGTCCTGAAGTTATAACTTCAGAGGCTAGATATAGATATAATGACTCAATGGATCTGGAATTTGGTTTACATATGGAGATGGATGATTGTTCGTCCTCCTCGAGAAAACGGGCCAGGTTTGATGCTGCTGGATTTTATGAAGCCATCAAGCCATCAAAGTGAGTTTCAGCATTGTAAAGATTGTCCCCCCCCCCCCTCTTTTGGATGAGTATAAAGATTCCGTCTTTATGTTGTTTTGATTTTTAAAATTTTGGTTGATTAATCATTGACTTCACATAAACAATATCACATGATTCATACAGAGGGGACCCCATGCTGGTAGATGACATACTCGACCTGCTTCCTGAGCTTAGACCATATCAGCGGCGAGCAGCTTACTGGATGGTAAAAAGAGAAAAAGGAGCTTCTGAATGTTCAAGTGAAAGTGAAAGAAGTCAGTTCATGTCTCCTTTGTGCATGCCAGTGAATTTAATTGACACATGTTCAACATTGTTTTACAACCCATTTAGGTATGTTTACCTAGTTGAATGCTTTGGTCTCTTATTTGCGGCTAGCATCATTTTATTAGACATTGACTAAATGGGCATTTATTTGTGGCCTGAGTGAATCTGGTCCTGTCACTTTTCTTTACTTGAGACCATATACTTTATTCTATGTTATTTTTGGTCATTTTTGTTCTTGATTGCGATTCTTTGGTTTCTTTCTGCCTATCCATATCCTAATCCATCTTCTTTTTGGCTTTTAGTCGCCTTGAATTTAATCCTATAACTGCTTCTTATTGTTAGGTTATTTTGTCTTTATTGTATGCCTATTTAATGGTCCTGGTCATCTGTTTCAACATTCAATTATTTCTTTTTTATGGCCATGTTGGTCTTGCATTGAATTTCCTTTGTAGCTGTCAAAATATTCTAGAATCCAGAATATTTGATTGAGCATAATTATAATATTTAATTAAGTATAATTAGGAATTCTTGTGATTGTAATTTTCTTTATTGGTGTAATCCTTTTATTATAAATATAATGATAGAGGAGGAGGCTAATTGAGTCTTTGAATTCTTTCTACCAAATTCTCAAAAAAAAAAAGTGCAGTGCTCACCGTCGGAATACCGCTAACCATCGGCTATTGCCAGTGACCGATGATTCCACCACTTGACTCGCCTCTTTTCGGTGACACCCATCGGTGAAGCCCTATCGACCACTGTGCCTCATGTTCTTCCACGGGTAGATCTAAAGTTCTCGCCTAAAGATACTCGTTTGGGTCTGATCAGCTCGTGCATGGCTGACCAGTCTCTGACGACCTTCCACAGTGGTCACTTCTCATCGCCTGACTCAGTGCCATGATTCATTAATTGATTTGGAGAATCCTCGTTCGCTGTCTGAGTTCTCCATCTTCATCACTCTCGTGTTCGATCACTGCTGACCGGATCTAATGTTGGTGCTGCAAATAGGCATCGATCTGATGTTGTTTATGGTTTTGTGACCTTGATTCTCAATATCGTTGATCGATAATTTATTTCTCGATTTGAAATTCGATTGTTGCCACCGATGCTTGGTCATTCCTTTGTTGTCTCTCACTGATAGGTGCTATTGAGGTTTGATGATCGTCACTAATCATTGTTTTTTTTTTGGATTTCTCTTTCGGACCCTTTGTTGATCTGTATCATAGCTAGTGGCCTGATCCGTTGTCGATCTGATTCTTCGGTGATTTCTCTCTCATCAGCTGATTGGCTTTGCTCTCGGTTGCACTGGTGCTACTTACTTTGTGATAAAGTGTGTTGTTCCATGCTATTTGGTAATTCGTATTTGTCTTCAGAATGGTCGGTAATCCTGTGAAGTCCACTTTTGACTCGTCCTTGGTTTTAGTTCCGACCATAATTGTAATTCCACCTGACAGTCTTCCAAAATCAATTTCTAGTGAAAAATTGAATGCAACACATTATTTGACATGGTCTCATGCTGTACGGATTTTCTCATAGGCTGACAAATGGAATACTTCATTACTGACATGCCTTTAGATTCTCAGCTTGTTACTTATAGGCAGTGGCGTGCTGCAGATGTTGTCATGAATTGGTTAGGGCATAACTTAGGGCTCTCTGTACTGCACATGGTGTCATTATGTGAAACTTTGAAGACAATTTGGGACTCGTTAGATGACTTCTTCTCTCAGTGGAGTGATGTTTTTGAAATTTTTGAAGCCTATGAATAACTCTTCTCTTTTCGATAGAATGGTTGACTTCTCTCTAAGTATTATAGTACCCTCAAGGGTCTTGACGATCGTCTATTATAGTTTCGTCCATTTCCAAAAACTAATACTGATATGATAAAGCAATGGGAGGAACTCATGACTGTTTTACTTCTGGCTGTCCTTGGTGATAATCTTCATGGATATAGGGATCAGCTCCTTGTTGGAGAGAATATTCCTTCAATGACTAATGCATATTCTTAATTGCAGCATTCCTCATTGGGTCATCATTATCGAACAACACCTTCCTCTTCTGGTGGTTCTGATTCTATAGTCTTGGTTGGTGGCGGACGAGGTAATTCTTGTGGTATGTCCCAAGATGGTTCTCGTGGTGGTTCTTGAGGCTCTGTGCAAGGTACAAAGAAATGTGATCATTATGGTGGTGTTTATCACACAAAGCTATATTGTTAGAAGAAATATGGTCGCCCTGAGCTAACTCACCATGTTGCTGTGGAACTACAGGCTCTGATTCTGGTACCAGTGCTGCTAGCTCAAGTGACCCTCCTGTATCCCGTTTTGATTCACACAGTCCCTTCTCTGCAAGCGAGTTAGATGATATTGTGCAAGCGCTTTGCATTTCTTGTTCCTCCAGTTTCACTGCCACTTTGGCTCATTCAGGTAGTATTATTTGCTTTACTGCTTCTGCTTTTTAGTGGGTCATTGATTCCGGAGCTAGTGCCTATGTCTTAGATAATGTATCTTTATTTTCTAATTTGACTCGGACTACACATTGTATCACATTAGTTGATGGGTCCTGCCATCTGTTATTGGTAAAGGACTACTTCAGCCTTGTCCTTCATTTTCCTTACTCTCCAGTCTATACGTTCTTACGTTTTCTTTTAACTTTTTGTTTGTTAGTCAACTCACTAAATCATTAAACTGTTCTGTAACTTTTTCCCTTCTTGTGCATTTCAAGATCTCAAGACGTAGAGGATGATTGTACAATGAGCTCCCGAGGAGCTTGTTCTTCCCCCGCCTTGTGATTGGTAAATACTAGAATTGAGAAAGAATAGGGAAGGTTTCAAGGGCTTCCCAGCCTCCAAAGAGAGAGAATTTTCTCAGGAATGAATTCTTGCTTTATTCCAATTCTAATCAGCTTTTACAGCTACATTGTAAGTGAATTGTAACTAGGATTAACCACACAACCTTGGTTAAATCCTAACTAAGACCAACATCTAATTCACAACTTTAACTACCATGCTAAATAATTGCCCTATGATGACAGATAACAACTAATCAAGTGACCTAGTTACTTAGGCCACAATCTCAGCCCGGTCACCATGATGGATCCTATTTTAAGCCTATGGTTCTTAGCTCACAGTTCTTGACCCGCTTCCTTTTGTTTACTCGAATCTTCACCAGCCTCTATTATGTCATCAATCGACTTTATATCTACCCCTTTGTCTTTTTCTGAAAGCTTTACTTACGCAGCCGTCCATGTGTACTTTGCATTAATGATTCACCAACACCAAGAGCCTTCTATCTGTTGGATTAAGGTTGATCTGATGGCTGAGATTTTGAGGCTGCCAAATTAATCTGGGCCGCCCATGAGATTAAATCAATGGCTGTTTTGAGAGCTAGGGCTTTGATGCCTCTGTCTTTTCACTTGTTTCATTTTATCTAAGGTCTGTCTTCTTGCTGTACTCTTTTCAAGCTCCTCTCCTTCCATTGCTTCCCTTTTTGCTAGTTCAAGTGTAGCTTTTTGATGCTTCCTTGTACTTTCCTCTTCTAAGTTCACACTTTTGGTTTTATTACAGATTGGTTCGGGATGTGAGCGGAATGGACCTTACTATTTGGATCCTGCTAGTTTTTCTATTTCACATTCTATTTTCAATACATCTATTTCTCCCTTTCAATGACATTGTCACTTGGGTCATCAATCTTTGGCTCGGCTCAAGTTGGCAGTTCGTAATTTAGATTCTGTTTCGAGTCTTGAATTTGAAACCTGTCAGCTTAGCAAGCATCACCGTAGTTCTTTTTCTAATTATAATAGTCGTCAATCTAAACCTTTTGATGTAGTCCATACGGACATTTGGGGTTTTTCACGGGTTTCAACTTTTAATGGATGTTAGTATTTGTTATTTTTGTGGATGTCTACTCCCGAATGACTTGGCCATTTCTAATGAAAAATCTTTTTGAATTGCTTGATATTATTTTGCTTTTTTACAATGAAATTCTTACTCAATTTGACAAACGCATCAAAATTTTTTGTTTTGATAATGCCTTGGAATATACTAAATCGGTTATGCATATCTTTTGTGTTGAACGGGGAATTATTCATCAAATTACTTGTGTTCACATCTCCCAACAAACCAGTCTTGCTGAACGCAAATATAGTCATTTGTTAGATGTTGTTTGTACCTTGAGTTTTAATATAAATGTTCACAAACAATATTGGGGTGAAGCTGTTTTGATTGCTTGTTATCTCATTAATCGGATTCCATCTGTTACTCTTGGAAATCAATCGTCTTTTTCTCTTCTTTACCCCTTAACTTTTCTGTTTTCTCTCACTCTTCCTACCTTTGGTTGTGTCGCGTTTGTTCATTACCTCGACCCAGGTTTGGACAAACTCTCCCTTCGTGCTAGACGATGCAACTTTCTTGACTATTCCCACACTCAAAAAGGTTATTGTTGTTATTATACTCCTTCTTGACGCATCCTCGTAAGCGCTTATGTTAATTTTTTTGAGTCTACTTTTTATTTTCCTCGTGAGGGGGAGGTCTCTTCTTCCTCCTGAGAGGGGGAGTTGACTACTTCCTTGGATGATTCTATTCTCCTTGATCCTGTTCTTCCTGCTTCTAGTCCTAGCTCGCCTCCATTATAGGTATCTCCTTCTTTACAAGTGTATCAGCACCGTTCTCATCTTAGTCCTATCGCTCCACCAGCACCAATCAGCTTTGTACCTGTGGATTTTGAGTCACCTAAGTTACTTGCCATGAATGTTCATGAAATATCTGAAGATCATAGCACTGCTCTCCTGAGTCTACACTTTTCATTGATGATCTTCCTATTGCCCTAGACGAGGTAAACGTGCTTGTACCAAACATCATATTGCTAACTTTGTTTCTTATCATTGTATGTTATCTTGCCTATATTCTTTTGTTTATGCCTTGCCCTCTATTTTCTGTTCTTACTTCTTATGAGTAACCTTTACTATCACTGAACTAGAAGACAGTGATGGATGAGGATATATATGCATTGTATCATAATCATGCATGGGATCTTACATCTCTTTTATCTAGAAAGAAGACAATAGGGTGTCGATGGGTATATATTATTAAGTATTTGTCATATGGATCTATTGAGCGACTTAAAGCTCGATTGGTAGTTAAGGGATATAGACAGACTTATGGAGTTGACTATTTAAATACTTTCTCACGAGTTGCTCTCCTTAACTCAGTTTGAATTCTTCTAATAATGGCAGTAAATAAGTCACTTCAAGAAGAGGTATACAAGGACTAGCCACCTGAGTATGTCATTTTAGGTAGTGAGCATCTTGTTTGTCATCTACATCGAGCTTTGTATGGTCTCAAGTAATCACTACATGCATGGTTTGATCGATTTAGTAAGGTTCTTTTGGATTATGGTTTCCGTTAATCTACATCTGATCACTCAGTATTTATACATTATGTTACCTTTGGTACTATTATTTTGATTGTCTATGTTGATGATATTATTATTTATGGGGATGATGAGAATGTCATTTATGAATTGAAACAACATCTAGGAAGGCATTCTCACTTAAAAGATCTTGGAGTTTTATGTTATTTCTTAGCGATTGAGATTGCTCGGTCCTCACAGGGTATATCCCCTATCTTAAAGGAAATATGTACTAGATTTATTTTCTGAGATTGGACTCTTGGAGTCATGTCTTGCTTATACTCCCATGGATTCTGTTGTTTGTCTTGATTCTAGAAGTAGTGATCTCTTTCCCGATGTTGACCAATATTGCCATCTTGTGTGAAAGTTGATTTATCTTACTGTGACACGATTAGATATTACATATACCATTGGTGTGGTTAGTTAGTTTATGCATGCTGTTTGTAAGCCCCATTTTAATGCTATATGTCGAATTTTGAGGTATTTGAGTTCTCCAGGCCAGCCTTCCACCACAATGGATATAGTAGGATACAGTGATGCAGATTGAGCTGTCAGTCGTTCTGATAGGAGATCTACTTTTGCGTATTGTACCTTTATTGGTGGTAATCTTGTGACTTGGCATAGTAAAAAGTAGACAGTAGTTGCTCGCTCTATTACTGAAATTGAATATCGTGCCATGGCTCATATTGTTGCAGAAATGCTTTGGGTTCATTCACTACTTTAGGGTTTTGGCTTTAAAGTTTTAGCTCCAATGTTAATGTATTGTGATAATCAAGCTGTCATATTTATTACCAACAATCCTGTGTTTAATGAACGAACAAAACATGTGAAGGTGGATTGTTATTTTATTCATAATCTCCTAAGTAAGAAGGATCTTATTACCCCATTTATACGCTCAAATTCTTAGTTGGGTGACATTTTTACTAAGCTTTTGTCCTGTTCTCTATTCTAGCAATTATGTTCTAAATTAGGCATGTTTGATCTCTATGCTCCAGTTTGAGTGGGATTGTTAGAATATTCCAGAATCCAGAATATTTTATTGAGCATAATTAAGATATTGGATTTCGCGCAATTAGGAATTATTGTGATTGTAATTTCCTTTCTTGGTGTAATCTTTTTATTATAAATATAATGATAGAGGAGGAGGCTAATTAAGTCTTTGAATTCTTTTTACCAAATTCTCAACTGTAGCATAAGAAACAGTTGGTTCACTTAGTGGATCTAGGTTAGCATAATTAGATCATTTATTACAATCTAAATGTATTTGGCCTCCCTCAATGAGTTACATTGGCCAATAAATAATAATATGTTTCAATGCCTTCGCTCAAACCTTTTATAAGTTACGTTCATGTAGGTGGTTAATTTTAATATTATACTTACAAATTGCCGACTTAAACGTACAAGTGCGTAGTTATATCAATTCTCAAGTGGTGTTGCCCTGTCATCGCTGCAATATCACTGCCATTCTACCCATTAGAACCCATAAGACACTTGCTCTGGCCTATCAGAATGGTAGAAACCCCAATTAAGCCAAGCTGACGAATTTGGAAGTCACCTCTCCTCTTTTTTTCTGTCCTAAAGAGAATGTTTAAGTACAGGTAACAGCTTCAAGCAATTCTATGATGTTTTGGTGACTGACAGTTTTTATTAGTGCAAATTATAAATATTTTGCCAATCCCACGAATTTGGAAGTCACCTCTCCTCTCTTTGTCTGTCCTTGGGAGAATGTTTTCGCTCAAGTAACGACTTGAACCAATTTCTGTGATGTTTTGGCTGCAGCAGTATTTATTGCCGTAAACTATAAAATATGTTAGTGAAAAATTTCTTAACCTCTTATTTTACTTTTGGTCCCATCAATCTACACAATGATATACTAAGTGGATCATACATACACATATATGGATACTAGACATGGTAATTTCATAAAGAATGTGAAAATATTTATATACATTTTAGCAACAATATTAAAAAATACTAACACAACATTTTGATGCATAGGCTAAATATTATTTAACATATAAATGTAACAAAGATGAAAAACCACCCCCCGACTTTGTCTTGTGATGTGTCCTAGCCTCCTAGGCATTTTAAATGCAAAGCAAGAAATATAATGATAGAGTTGGAAATGCCATGTGGCCTGTTTGACAACTATGTGTTTATAACACTTATTGACATACATGTGTCACCTGTTTTGGAGTGTGCATGCTTCATAGATGCCTTAGAGATTGGGGGTTGTTGCTGTGCTGATAATATTTACAATATTGATCAAACTAGAAGCACATCCTAGAAATCATACTGCTGTCCTCTTTTCATTTTGTTGGTTTAGTTTCAATTTTTTAGCAGAATTAGTTGTGTCCTTGCCTTTCAGGATCTGACTTGTATAATTGGGTTACACTTTGTTTTCAGTGGAAATATTTCATTGCACCCGGAATGCTCTTTCTCATATGTCTTTGGTGGTATTCTTGCTGGTGAGTCTTCTGTTATATTCTGGATTCTGTTAGTCCATATGTGACTTGTATATTATTTTTTGATATGTTGGAAAAAAATTCCTCTTCTTTATGTTTCAGATTGTGGAATGCATGATAAGAAATTTAAGGCCCGGTTTGATAACCTTTTTGTTTTTCTGTTTTTTATTTTCAGTTTTCATTTTTTTGCCTCTATGGTATCATCTAGTAGGGTAAACCTTTGACACCATTCTAGGGAGCTCTTGAAATGGATTTGAGTCTGAAGTTTTAAATCTATTCCAGGCAAGAAGGATGTCGAGTCGATTGACTGTCTTTTTTTGTTCAATGATCTAGATAGTTGTGGGATGTAGTTCTATCTTAGTTTGATAATTTTTTGGTTTTCCCCAAAACAGTCGAGCATGTTTTTGCTTCACTGTGGTTGTGAAGGTTTAGAAAAGAGGGAACAAAGTGTGGAAAGTCATTCCTTTTTGTTTGTGCTTGGATGATTTGGTAGAAGAGAAACAGAAGATTCTTTCAAGGAATTGAAAATCCCACGTAGAGGATGAAGAGCAATTTTTTTGGTTAGTTTGTGTTTAGGGGGAAGGGGGATATATCGAGATTAGTATAGATTTCTGGATTTTGTCGAGTTCTTGGTTATATAAGGACTCAACCCCCTTTTCATTTTAATATAATCCATTTCTTACTTACTAGAAAAAAGAAAGCTATAATTTTCTTGCATGGAATACAAATTTGGCCATGTGGTTGAATTGGACTGAGGTGGAACAATGCCAAATCAGCATTGATACTTTGATGATCTTGTTGAGGCACTAGAATATTTGATATTTTCATTATCAATGATGAGGCAGTTGAATATTCTATTTACCTTTCTTCAACTCGAGAATCTGCAATAGCCATGTTTCAAAATATTGCAAGCATTTTCTGGACATACAGACAGCCCCAAATGACCATGCAGGCATAATCTTGAGAGCAGCAAATTTTGCCAGCTACCTGTTCATTGTATTTGTTGCTAATGATTACCTAATCGTTCTTAATGTTTAACTGGTAATTATCATGGAAGAACTGGTATGAAAAATTAGGACTTTCCTAGCTTGACTGCTGTACAAGTTTTGTAATTGGGATATTTAGCGATGGTCTGATTTTAATGGTTTCCTTGACTGCTGTCTATTGTCATTTGTTTTTTCAAATGTGCTAATAGTTTTGGTTGCTACGACTGATCGTTCGTGACAATCACAGATGAGATGGGATTAGGGAAAACTGTTGAGCTGCTTGCTTGTATATTTGCTCATCGGAAGTCAGCATCTGAAGGTGGCGATAAGTTTGATGATATAATGCAAATTACAGGGGATCGGAAGCTTAACTTGAAAAACTTGAAAAGGTTGAAAAGAGAACGTGTTGAGTGCATATGTGGAGCTGTGAGTGAAAGCTCTAGATATAAAGGATTATGGGTGCAATGTGATATATGTGATGCTTGGCAACATGCAGATTGTGTGGCCTATTCAGCTACAGGAAAAATTTCGAAATCCAGAGAAGTCACCGATGGACAAGAATTTCAAAATCAGACAAAGCACTCACAAAAGCGTACAAAAAGGAGAAATGACACGAAAATAGTCGTGATGGAAGGGGATCATATCTGCCAGCTGTGCTCAGAACTGATTCAAATCACTGATGTGCCAGTCGCTACTGGTGCAACTCTTATAGTCTGTCCAGCTCCTATACTGCCCCAGTGGTATGCTGAAATTATTCGGTAATATTCTTGCTTTTGTTTCCTCCATCTTGCATTAATCTCTTTAGAGTTAATTAGAGATGAGTTTTTTGTGATGTTGGTTAGTCCTTTTCCTGTAGAAATTAAACAATGTTTGTGGAGCGTCTGACTGCAAGAGAGTAACTATGGGTGTGTTTGGTTTGTTGACAAACGCTGAAAATTTCTGGAAACCTCTGAAAATCTCTAAAAATTATTCATTTTTTATCTCAGTGCACGAATTATGAACTTACAACTTATCTCACTTTGTCTCATTTTATCTCACTTTTTATCACTCCAAACACATCTTGTATGAAAGGACGTAAAAAGTTGAAGAATACCTGATGTACAGATTTCTTGTTGGTGAATAAAGCAACTGGTTTTATAAGTCTCTGAAGCATATTATATGAATTCCATAATACCCATCATGTTTGTGATGTAGCATTTATCCCTTGTGCGGGGATAAAAAATACCTCGTACGTTGCCACCACATTCACTGAATTCGCCTTCCGTTACCTGAAAACACAGTGAATAGTGAAGAAAAGAGGTCAGGAGCAGGAATCTCTGAAACATAAGTTAGTGATAAGTTTAGAGAAAATTTTAGTCACTACAATTTTCTAAAAATGGAAAGGGAGCCAAAGAGGTTGCAGAATATTAGCAACTTTTGCAGAATTGTCTCAAGATCCTTTTCCCCCTGTGAATAAAGGAATAGCTTTATTTATGATTATCTGAGTTATTTGTTTGAAATCTGGTTTTGATGATGGGTACTCCACTGAAAAGGATCTGTGGAGCAGCCTCATGTTTTGTCTTTCTACTAGTCTTCCATTATTTGGTGCCATTAAGTGTTATCATTAATCTGTCAACTGATTTGTCTCCATCATGTTCATGAGGTATGTCCTATTAGCTATATGACTGCCATTGACTTTGAAGATAGTTAATTTAACACGGTTCTTCTATTAGAAATCTAGGCCTAATCGGAAGGGGGTTTACTAGAGTTGCTACGGGGAGCAGAACAGCATTTTCTTGGCCAGGAGTGTTGATTTTAGCTGACTTGGATTACTGAAAAGAAGATTAATTTGTAGGGCTCTGTTACTTTTTGGTTGAGGCGAAGTCTAAGGTGGTGTTGGGTAGGATAGCAGGCTGATTTGTGGTTCAGGGTTTAGTGGTCATCTTAGAAGAGAGATTGGTTTAACTTTCATAATTTTTGGTCAAAATTAATTCCTAGGTCCACTAATGAGTTGATTGGTTGCATTTGTTTCCATTATAATGATATGTAATTGCTTAAAAAATTAAATATACACAATCACGTTTATAGGGTGCTTATTATCTTTAATGTGAAGCTGGCTATTAATGCATCCAGTTTGCAGTACTAGCTGACTTCTTAACACCTTCTTCTTAATGCTTTTCTTTCAATCCTAGTCATACAAATCCAGGCTCCTTGAAAACTTGTGTTTATGAAGGTGTCCGAAACACTTTGCTTGCAAATAAACCACCAGTAGACATCAGCGAACTTCTTGGTGCTGACATTGTTTTAACTACATATGATGTGCTTAAAGAGGACTTATCGCATGACTCTGATAGGCATGAAGGAGACCGTCGCTTCTTGAGATTTCAGAAGAGGTATCTTCAAAAATTCAATATTTGATTGTTATGATAAGTCACCTATATCTTTCATAAAACAAGCTTTGAGTTCATATGCATGTAACAAATTGTTATTTCATACAAAGTTCTTTTATAAGATTGTTATTGCATAAGTTATGTTTCTTTCTAAGAGATATATAAAGCCTACAACAGAAAGACTGCCATAAGACAGGAATCAGTTGCTTAATGAATCTAATTTATTTTTCTTGTTTGTTTGCGGAAATTATTTCTTGTTTTCCATCTCTTGGAGATGGCCTGTCACTTTTTCCCTTGATTATTGTTGTTATTACTACTAGTACTACTACTACTATTACTACTATTATTTAAACAAGGATTGTATTTATAGTTGAGTTCTCCTCTATAATCTTACTAGAATCTGGCACTTAC
>JAVXUM010000040.1:4793006-4803656 GCA_035590655.1 Pouteria glomerata
GGGGGGGGGGGGGGGGGGGTGTCTAATTTCTTGAAAATGCTTTTGAGGTGCAATATGTTTTTAGCATTCCTGCTTTGGATTATATGTAATGCATTTGGATATTATAATTGTCAATATAGTCTTCCCTTTGATGATATGCACATACATTTGGGCATTAATAATTGTCAATATTTAGCAAGGTGACCAGAAAAAAAATTATATAACCAAGCATTCAAATTATTATTCCTGGTGATAATGTATTGACAGGTTTCAAGATCTCCCTCTGAATTGGAAGTTGTTCTTGGGATTATAAAAGGCTTCTCCAAGACTCTGTTAGGCAAAGATGGAATTGCAGCAGCCACCAAACAGCTACTTCTTCTTGAGGTATGACCAGATAATTTTTTTGTCTAGTAAAAACCTTGTGGTTGTATGATGCAAAATTATTTTGGCCGTTTTATTCTCTTATGCAAATGTACGGCCATACTGGCTGTCTTCTCTCTTCCTGGTTGAGCTTGGAAACAGTAATATATACACATATTGATCATCCTTTTTGGCTTTCATTGTGTCATGCTAGTTGCCTCCTTGAAAGTGTATGATGCACAGCTGGCTATAGGATCTCATTTTATTATTATTATTATTATTATTATTATTATTATTATCATTTACTTGTTTAAGGGCATGAGGAAGGAATATGCACAAGCAAGGCTTTTGGCAATTGCTCAAGCACAAGTTCTGCGTGCTCATGATGAAATAAAGATGGCAACCTCACGATTGCGTTTACAGGAGAATGAGGATGATAAATCTATTGATGCCTTAAGTCCAGGAGAACTGGATGCAGCTAGTGCTGAAAATTCTAGTGATAAGTTCATGGCCTTGGCCTCGTTATCACGTATAAAAGGACAACTTCGCTATTTGAAGGTACCAATTCAAAGGGCAACTGATATCATTGATCCTGTTCTTATTTTTTACTGTGTCTAATCTGTACGCTTAATTATCGGTTGCTTAAAATCACTGCAAGGTGGATTTTTAGTACACACTACAAATTTTGATACGGAATTTAATGGGTCTTTGGCTTGCCAGATAATTTCGTAAATGCATGACTATAGTAGTTAGGGGCTATTGTTTGGTAAAATGATTAATGCTCGAATGAATGCATGAGAATGCAAGTTCATATATGAGCACAGCCAGGGAAAATTGCCCTAAGTTACAAAGATGAAGGGGTAGGGGTTAGAAGGGACCATGGCCCACTGGGTTTAGGAAAACGCCACTAGTGCATATTAATTTTTGGACTGACCCCCCTAAATTTTTAGACTGGTACTTATAAATCGTAGAGAACTTCACTACAGATTCAAGAGCATTCATCTCTCTCTCTCTCTCTCTCTCTCAGGTATCTTCCTTTTCTTCTGCCACTTTCAGGTGGTTTCCCGAGCTTAGTTGTGATTGCTTCTGCTTCTTAAATCCAAAGGTACCTGTCGAGGATCTAGCATCTATTCACGATCCTCCCACAACTACCTCACCCACATCCGTAATATTCGAAGCAATAACATTTTTCAACTTCATGGTGCCCACTTTTATAATCACAATGGGATATCTTTGTAAAAGAGTTTGTCACTGTTTCACCTAAAATCTTAAATTGTTAGGAAATGGATATTTTTATTGATCTATTTTCTAGCTACACTCTTCCTTCGTGTGTGGCCAAATTGACTTTTTTCGAAGGGGCCAAACATGTGCACTTTTGATATATATATAGATATATATATAAATATATTTTAGTGACAGTGAATATCAAACTCAGGACTTTTGCTTGCTTTGTTATTGAAAACTTAAATGGGAGAAAATGTATTTACTATTCATGAGAACAAAGGTCACCTATTTATATACATCACACACCTCTAAAAATGGAAAATCTAATCTTGGAATTCCTATAATTATGCCTATGATTATACTAATCTAATCTAAGCCCTGAAATCATGTCCATCACATCATATTTACATATTATAGAATATTTCCTATTCTATAACAGTTATCACGAAGTTTTAGTTACTATCTCATCTAAAAGCTTAAGCTATTAGGAAATGGCCAACTTCATTATTATATTGATTTATTTTCTTGCAACAATTTCTATTCTCCAATCCAAGCCTAGCTATGATATTTGGAATCTCTGACTGCGCCTGCCAAAGGCATGAATTTGTATTGAGCAGAGGGTAATGCTTTCAACTAGTTTTTAACATTCATAATGCTTTTAGCCTTTCTGTCTCCTAGCCACTTAGGCTTGATTTTTTCACCAGGATGTTGGTTTATATGTAACAGTGCACCTTTGGAAAAATATAAATGTACTTGTTTATTATGCTTGAACATCTTTCGTCCTTTTGAATTTTGCAAAAGTTTCTGCGCACTCTTACTTCCTTTTATGATACTTGCCTCATTTTTTTTTTCCAGGGATTGGTACATTCTAAACAAAAAAATCCACAAGAGAGTCCAAATAATTCATCCTTAAATGACGTTGCGGTGGTCTCTTCTTCTACCATAGAAAAGGAAGAGGGTCGTGCGATAAAAGCTGATGAAGAAGCATGCCCAGTTTGTCAAGAAAAGCTCAACAATCAAAAGATGGTTTTCCAATGTGGGCATGTTACTTGCTGTAAATGTGAGTTCCCTGTTGCCTATTTCCCCGTGATTATTCTTTAATAGCTAGAAAAAAAAATGTACTGGAAGCTCAGAGTAACAGTGAAAATTTTCATAGTATTAATATGTGACAATCAAAATTGATTGGTATACATATTTTCCTTATTTTGTTATTTTCAAACATGCTACCAGCATTGTTTTAAAACTTATATCATGGAGCCTAGGATAAAATATTCTCTAACTGTAACAGTTGCTTCTTTGACTTGATTAATACCTTAACTTTATGCAATTCACAAAATTTTAATATGAAAAATGGATCTTTCCATAGTTACACAAAATTTCCTTAGGATAACTTTTCTAAGGCTATCATTTCCTCTCAATCCAGTGTGGAACATTGAATGCCACTTCATAAAATGATGGTGGTGTTTATCTAATCAATTATGCTGTAACATTTCATTGCTCGTCTAATTCTGCCTTAAGAATTTACTTGAAATTTAATCTATGGCACGAATTTTTCAATTTTCCTACAATAATAATTGCCTCATGACCTGATATTTTCTGGTACTGCTTAATTAACTTGTCTTTCTTAGCGGGCAGAGTGGTGGAATGTATACCTTTTTAAATTTTTATAATCATAATGTGGACAAAAGTATGTCCCATCCAAAATTTGGTGTTTATTCTATTGCAAGGAAAAGGCTTTTTGATTTATGTGGCTTATGACATCTGCAGAAAGTGAAGCATTCTGAATAGATGGGTTTAATGTTGTTTTCAACTTCAATTTAATAGTGAACAAAAACCATATGTCATGCCTTCTTTCAACTTTGTTTTACCCGATTTATTTATTGGTTGAATGGAAGTATTTCTATTGTTTGAGCATTTGAATTTTGTGCCCTTTCTTGGTAACTCAGTTATTTAGGGAGCTATTTGTGCCATTGCTGGCGTCATGTGTTATAATGGACTACATACAGGCAGATCTTCTACAGGTAGCACCCTCTATTGTACAATAACATTTATTTCTTGCAGGTTTATTTGCAATGACCGAGCAAAGACTCATTCATCATGGAAAGTTCCATGCTAAATGGGTGATGTGCCCAACATGCCGGCAACATACTGATTTTGGAAATATTGCTTTTGCTGATGATACACAAAATAAATCAGAGAGATCTTTCCTGGTCCATGAGAACTCTGAAGCTTCTATTACTGTTCATGGGTCATATGGAACAAAGGTACCCTTAATCCCCGATTCTATGACTAATTTTTACCCAAGAGATGGCAAACATTTAAGAGTCAATACAATAGAAATAATGTAATATAACACTAACTAAATTTAAAAACCATAGTTACAAAAAAAAAAAAAAAAATTAAAAACCATGTATTTCATGGTTGAAAATTGACAAAGAAGTCTCATGTTGATTAAATTTCCTCCAAATTGATAATAACTATACTCTATAGCTTAAAATTCAACACAAAAGTTGCATAATAATTATATTTCATTTGAAATGAAAACTAATAAACCATCTTAACAAAACTGTCTAATGAATCCATGAATCAATATGTCATTACATTTCATCAAATCGTCCAAATATCAAATAAGATAGGGATTTTTTGCTTTTATTTTATTCACAAGTCAAGCCTACTTAAAAAAATTTCACGTATTATAAAAAAGACTCCTGCGTATCCAAAGTGAGTACATAATGTCCAAGATGTGTCCAAACAAAAAGAAATAATAAAAAAAATTTAACACAGCAAAAAGTGAGTCCACCGCGCGTTGCTGTCCCTTGTGAGTCCAACTTGGAGACGGAACCCTTGACAGTGAGTCCATGTTAAATCAAACAAAAAGAAATAATAAAAAAATCCGACACAACAAAAAAATGAGTCCAACACGTGTTGGTGTCCCTCGTGAGTCCAATTGGGAGATGGAATCCTAGACGATGAGTCCATGTGAAATTATCAATTCATTTTCCATTTATTTTTTTAAATTATTTACGGCAAGTTGTAAATTATGATATATTTATTTTTTGTGTTATGTTTTTTTAAGATTGAAGCAATCACAAGGAGAATCCTTTGGATCAGTTCTACAGATCCAAAAGCAAAACTACTAGTTTTCTCCAGTTGGAATGATGTCCTTGATGTGTTGGAACATGCCTTCGCTGCTAACAGTATAAGCTTTATCAGAATGCAAGGAGGCAGGCAAGTATCTGTAAATTAGTTTTTGTGGTATATATTAATTTATGTAAATTTATTTATAATTGCTTACATGATTTTTATGACTGTCCAGGGGTTTATAAAGAATTTTATGAAAAAAATAGGACAAACACAGAACACGTTATCGCTTATTATGGTAACCAGATGAACGGGTTTATTCAAAGAATTTTATTAAAAAAATAGGACAAATGCAAAACACATTATCCTTATTATGATTAACCAGATGAATCATAGATTAATTTAATTTAATCAGATACAAATAAAATCCTAGGATAATATTTGGTTGTGCTTCAAAAATATTCTGAAGAGGAAATCATTGAAAATGTAGAATCTCGTTCTTATCCATATGACGTGTCATTTCTTGTTGACCTATGTTTTATCTGAAGTTGGAAAAATAAATTGATTTGTCCCATGATTAAGATATTCACAGGCATCTAATGTGATTGGTTTCCTGGACAAGGTGCCTGTAAAATTATTACTTTCATTCTTATTATTGTAATGGGTTAAGGGTGGTTGGATTGATGAGGCATAGAAAAATCAGGACATTGGGTTGAGTTGTCTAATTTTGAAATCTCACAAATCAGGTGTCTCTTTATCTGTCAGCACTAGAAATTGTGCACTTGACCGTCTTTATCTAGGCCTTGCAACAAGACTGGCAGAGGACTCCCCTTGCCAACCTTGGCTATCTGGGAAAACCCTTCCCAAGGTACCAAATAGTGCAAATCTTTCTGGGCTAATCCTTGATGAACTCCCTCCTTCCCACACCACCCAGACTTCCTTTGAGAGCTTACTTGGATGAAATGAGTGCAAAAAAGTAGAAATAGAAAGTTTGTTGGCAGACTGACCAAAATTCCAAACCTTCTAAAATTTCTCATTTAATTTCAACATCAATGAAGTGAAATAGAATACTGGTACTAGCAAATAAATAAAATAAGTTAATATTTCCAGTTGTAATATCAATGAACATATGAAGTTTTTGCACGTGCATAAGGTTGCACTTGTATTTGTCTCTACCCGGAAAAATTGGTCTAATAATCTGATAGATGTTCACACCATGGATTGGAAATGTAGAAATATTGGCTGATTGATTGTTGGACTTCGGCTTCTAAAAAAACATGTTGCTAAAGCCTGTGGTATTGAAACTACAGGAAAGCCCAAGTTGCGATCAGTCAATTCAAAGGACAGAGAAACAGTTCGAAAGGAAGAGGCGAGATGCAAGACCAGCAATCCGAAACCAAGTCTGTTCAAGTGTTACTGCTTTTAATTCAGCATGGAGCGAATGGGCTCAATCTTTTGGAAGCTCAGCATGTTATTCTTGTAGAACCACTACTGAACCCAGCAGCAGAAGCACAAGCTATTGGCCGGGTGCACCGAATTGGACAAGAGAAGAGGACACTTGTTCATCGCTTCATAGTAAGTAAATATTTCCTTTGTGCATTATTAAATGATGCATTTGTACGTTATTAGATGATCCTGTTGCTCAAGATGCATATTTAATAGAATGATCATTTTGCATGGAACAATGATATTCCTGCCTCCTTTATTTTACAACTGCAAGCTCAGCACTTATGAAGCGCGGATGATTCAAAATGGGTGACATGTCTTTATTTGACACAATTTAGACACTAAAATGTGTCGGACACACCATAGTCGATAACAATGTGTTGGGCACGCACTTTGCATGTCCAGTTATTTGATCTATTTTTTATTCAAACGTGATCAAGACACCTATATTTGAGTAGCCAAAAACCCTAAAGTTACAAATTTTCTATACCATATTTTGTTATGTTTTGTATCTTCTATAATTTATTTTGTTATTGATTAATAAAAGTTTACATCCAGCAATACTAATAATAATATTGATAATTTATGTTTCCTCTCCATATTTGGATGGCAGGTGAAAAACACAGTTGAAGAAAGCATACATAAACTGAACAGAAGCAGGAGTACAGGTTCATTCATTAGTGGAAACACAAAGAATCAGGATCAGCCTGTTTTGACGCTGAAAGATGTGGAGTCTTTATTCGCAGCTACGGCCTCAACGATACCGAAAAATGATGAGAAACCAAGTGGAAGCTTAATGCATTTGCCGCCTTCTGTAGCTGCTGCTATAGCCGCTGAAAGGAGACTGATGGAACAAACTGGAAACCCAAGTTGATAATTGCATTTGCAGCCAATTCATCTCTGCAGCAGCTATCATTTTCTTGAAGACACCGAAGGAGCATAGCACTAAGCAGTTGCGTTTTCCTTCTGAAGATGAGCTTAGTGTGCATAAGCCACTTCGCTGAAACAGTGATCGGTAATTGGAACTTGACGAAGCCAAATCCTTCGGCTACAATGAATTTAATTAGTGGGTTTTGAATGTAGCAGCACAGGATTAGCATTCTTGCTTGGCTGAGTCATTTATAGGCAGACAAATTTATTGTGTACATACGGATCTGCTAACTTTGTTCGTGTCCATGGCTGCTGTGTACTTGGTTACGAGCAAACTGGAACTGTTAGTCAGATAATTTATTGGTTGTAAGCTTCACTTCTTTACAGATAATAATATATTGTGATTGCACTTTTTTTTTGGGTGTTAAATCTGTCTTAATTTCTTATGGTAAATAATTTCCCAATTTGGGTATCATTTCGTTCTCTGTCCCGGGTTCTTCTTTCTCCATATTTTGCAAGAATGGAACTGATGATGTTTAGAACAAATTTGTAGTAAGGTACCTCATTCACAAAATGTCAGTAGAGTCGGTAAACATTTAGCTCTCAAAGAATGGATTTCTTTTTTTTTGGGGGCATTTTTAGGAATTTTAACATCAAAGGATGTTATTATCTACTAATTTTACTTGCCTCATATTTTGTGATTTTTCTATGTTAAAATGCAAAAATTATTTTTATAGTTTGTACACGGTGTTATTATATGTTTAATTGTAACAGTTAAATTTTATAATTTTGATAGAATAACAATTATTTGACATCTTACTTACTTGTATATTTATTTATATATATAAATGTGCGCACGTGCACACACACATATATATATATATATCGTGCATGACTCTCTCATTTACAAATAACCATTAATTACCATTAATGTTCACCAATATTTCTTATTTTTTCACGAGTCAACATACAATGAAATTTCTATTCATTTCAATCAGCAGCGCAAAATTTTTACTCCTTTAAAATTTGTGCTATATTATTTACATAATTTCCTATCATATAAAATCACTAGTAATGACTTATGTCTTCAGAACAAAATTAGTATTAAGTTTCTTATATAGTTGAAACTTTAGACAAAAAAATTTAAATTAAAAAAACTGTGATAATTTATGAGTTTTAACTTTTTTTTTTTAATTAATCTTTGATAAATACCATAAAAGAAAACATAAGTTATGGTGTTTTAATTTAAAAGATTTAATTTTTTAGAAGCTATAATTCGGTGGAATTTAAGTTGGTAATGGAGTCTATTAAAATATGAATTGAGCGAGAACTTAAAAATATAAAAAGGATCTCAATAGTTAAATGAAAGAAAAAATAGTAATTAATTGTTGAATCTTAGATGGTGAGAAAGACATTTTCAAAAAAGTCTTATTTTATTATATAGACTTGCAAAGTTATAATAACCCATGCTTACGATATTATGAATAAAATTAATATTAAGTTTCTTATATAATTAAAACTTTGGATAAAAGGTCTAAATAAAAAAAATTATGATAATTTATATGTTTTAATTTTATATTTTTTCAAAACTTTAGGCCCTGACAGTGCGTTTTGATCTCTCTTCAATTAATTTTTAATAAATATCATAAAAAAAGCACAAATTATGATACTTTAATTTTGAAGGTTCAATTTTCTAAAAATCATAATTGGACGGAATTTAAGTTGACAATTTTGATTTGCACATGATCTCTACGATTGAAATATGATAAAATTTAAAATGTCAAACTTTTTTGTAAGATAGATGGTAGTAAAGTCTACTAAAATAAGAATTAAACAAAAAATTAAAAATATAAAAATGATTTCAATTGTTGAAAGAAAAAAAAAAAATAGTTCTTAATAATTGAATTTTAGTTTGTGAGAGAAATATTTTTAAAAATCGTCTTATTTTATTATATAGATTTCAAATCATTATCACTAAACGGTAATCATAGGATCAAAGCCCAAACAAAGAAAACATTAAAGACATGTTTGAAGTATCGAAAAACTCTAAAAAATTTTTAAAAATTCTAAAAAAATTTGAAAAACTATATAATTCTCTATCAAACTTTTCTCTCATCTAATTATATATATATATATAAATTTATATATATCTATAAATACAATAAATTTTTATAAATTTTCTATAATTTTTAAAAAGTTTTAATAAAAAAAATCAAAAAGTTTCCAAATCCGTTCAAACAAACAAAAATCTTTTCGAACAAAATTATTCACCTCTAAAAAAAAGTAATTTGATAATTGAGCTCCAAAAATAAAAAAATTACTTAAATTATTTTTTTATTAATTTTTATATCTCTATAAGCCCTAAGATAAAAGCACAAGTATTTATTAGGGGTCATCACGTGAAATGTATTGTTTTGAATTCCCCTTCTTTCATACGTCAAAATTTACTCAAATAAATAAAAATTTATTCGAATGAAACTATTCATCTTTAAAAAAAAGTGATTTAAATGATTGATCTACAAAAACTAAAAATAACTCAAATTATATTTTTTTATTAAATTTTAGAGCTTCAAAAGTCCCTGAGATAAAAAGCAGAAATTTTTATTAAGAGTCATGACTCGAAATGCATTGATTTGAATTCCCTTCTTTCACGCAATTTTTCTGATCCCTCGTCTCTTCCATCAAAGTCTCGGTTACTTCCCAAGGCAATGTTCCGAAAGATCAGAAAATTGGACTTTTTTTTCTAGTCTTCTTTTTTTATTATTATTTTTCATAGATTCGGGGATGAGAACTTTCGGCAGCCACCGCTTTCCTCAACCTTACCCATGATGAACTCACTGCCTTACACGTGTCCATATTCAGACTTTCAGCCGCCATCTCAACCTTGTGTTGCCACGTGGTCTGGTGTGAAGGTTCCCAATTTAACTGGTCTACATGTTTGAATATATATATATATATAATATAGTCCATGCCACCTACCTGCCTCGTTCCCACATTCAACAAGTTGCTAGCTAGAAAACTAGAGAAGTCTTCAGAGAGAAGCATATAGAATTACCATTCGATGGAGGTCTGTTGCTATTATGCCCCCAAAGCACGTTTCTGCTGCTCATCTCTCTCCATACCCAAATCGAAATACAACTCAATTCCATCACAGCCAATTCACACCCAAAAATTATGCACCCAGTTGCGCCGCCCAAAGTGGCGGTCGCTGGTGGCGGTGGGCTGTTCCAGAGTGGGTCCGGCGACAGAGGTAGAGAGCGAGTTGGAGGAGGAAATGAAGAATTCAGGAGGATATGAAGAATGGGTGAGGTGGATGGAGAAGTGCAGCGAGGGAGGAGGAATAGCGGAGCTGATGGAGTGCTTGGAAAGGGAAGCAATTATGGGGGAGGATGAAGGGAGAGATCCCGCCGATTACAATCGGAGGGCCAATGTCTTTGACAAGAGCTCCAGGGTTTTCCAGGCTCTCAAAGAAAGAACCACCTCTTAATTCTTGATTTCTGGCTACGATGAGGATCGATATATATATATATATATATCTATATCTGTGTTCTTTCTTTGAGATAAGCATGCATACAACACTTCGTACCTTTGTGATTGTTTGAATAATTAATGAATCGTACCATTGTGATTATTCCAATAATAATGAATTAATCTCACACTTTGTATCAGGGCAACGCAAACAGTCATTTA
>JAVXUM010000040.1:4967275-4988655 GCA_035590655.1 Pouteria glomerata
TTTAACAATTTTATATCAAATCAAATATAATCATTTAACCATTATTTCAAAATAACTTTTTACATTTTAAATCCCAAAATTTTTTACTTTTGAATTTTTAGTATTTCATATTCTGGGATTTGTGTTAGGTTGGTACAAAAAGTAACAAATTTCGATTTGATTTAAGGCTGCATTTGGAGCCTTAAAAAACTTAAAAAAATTCTAAAAGTAACATTTTTTTTAAATTTTAAAATATTCTAACTTTTTTAAAAATTCTATCAAAATTTGTTGGAACCCACCATTGTGGTGTGTCCCAACTGGTTTTAACGGAATTTTTGAAAAAATTGTATTGACATTTGTACCAAAAAATTTCACAAAATTTCAAAATTTTTAAAATTCTCCAATAATATTTTGCCACCTTTCATTGTATATAATTTTTAACAATTTTATATTAAATCAAACATAATCATTTAACCATCATTTCAAAATAACTTTTTACATTTTAAATTTTAAAATTTTTTGTTTTTGAATTTTTTGAATTTTTTTTTTACTCCAAACGCAGCCTCAAACTCGTGTCCTTTCCGTTATGCATCATTATTATGATCATGGCATGTAGTCAAAAAATTCAAAATCATGATGAACATGCAGGTAGTCGAAAAATCTAGATAACTTAGCTATCGTTTTATTAACATTATATGTCTTCTTGTATGAATATCAGTCTAGTCTACTGTTCTTTCTCGCTTATTTATTTATTTATTTATTTTACCCCGGCGGCTGCCTCTGCTTAATTTGTTTCAACCGACAATACCCATTTCTGATTAACCTAAGTTGTGAAGTTCTCAAAGCTTGCTCGAATGCATGTACAATTAACCCACTAGCAAAGAATTAGATATTTTGCCAGGAAATTCCCTCAGATAATTAACATCCTCAACTGCCGATTTTGGGTAGTCCAAGAACCTTTCGGAAGCAACAAAACAGAGTACATACTTGAGCCCAAAAAAAAAAAAAAAAAAAAAAACAGAGTACATATCATGTAACCCAGCAGCCACAAACCATCACCAGGACTGCAAACGAGTCAAGTTGGATGATGGTAAATTGTTAAAATTTGGTTCAAAAAAAATTATTGAGTTGGTAAATATATTCAAATTTAGCTCGTTAATTTTATGAATCAAATTTTAATCGGATCGAGCTCAAATAGTACAGTTACTTTACACGTATTTGAATTTGAACTCATCAACGGTAGCTTCTTAAGGTATAAATTTTGTTCAGGTTTTACTCGGTTTCATAACGAATCGATTTAGAACGAATTTTGAACTGACCTAACACAAAACAAATTCAAGATGTTTGGTTGGTTTAGCTGCGCTAGCCATCGCAATCGCGGAGACAAAAGTACTTGATGACCAAAAACCAACATCTCATTCATCACATAAGAGAAGTCCTGAATGGTGAAACAAGACAACCAAGACGCATTCTGTTTGGCATAAGCTGATCAGTTAATTAATTCAGAAAACTGACCTTACTCTCTTCCTCACCAAACACATCAGGAACATAAAGCATGGTGGGGGGGGGGGGGGGGGCCCCCCCCCCGAAACATAGCTAACAAGGACAGTATATATATATACATACGTATATGTATAAATATATTGCGGCTGTGTTTGGCAGCACAACTTCTAGTAAAGGAGTACCAAAAGTTGTTCATTGAGTGTTCAGTAAAAGATTAAAATTTATCACTTTTCTCTTTTGTTATAGTAATTTTTTAATTCAAAAATTATTAAAAATTACTAAAAATTATCAAAAGTCATTAAAAATTACTAAAAATTATTAAAAATTGTCAAAAATTTTATCCAACACTCAAAAATTACAAAAGTTTCTAAAAATTATTAAAAATTACAATTTGTTTCATGAGACACCCTAAAAATTATATCTAATAATTTTTAATTAAAAATTATGTCTCCAAATACCATTTACATATCTTGTCCTATGACCTCAAACTAGGATGGAATATGCACATGGATGGAAGAAGTCCATTAGAAAATTGAGTAAGCCTCATGTGGGGGCTGTCTGTGGCAGGGGTTGCTAAATTTTGAACATGTTGTTAAGTACCATTAGAAAAGTAACCATTCTCAGCAACTTCTTGCTTTAGGGGACCATTTCATGTTGGGGTCTATACATACGTATGATATATATGTATAGATAGGTCACAGTCTCTCCAAGTGGGACTAAGAGACAATCCCTTGTGAAGGGCACTTTCCTTGGCTCCAAGCCAAACAACATTTGGATAAAATCCCTTATGCCTTTTGTGGATGTGATTTCATGCTTGATGGCAACTGTCCAACAGAGGAAACATAGTTTGAGGCTTTAGCTAGCTAGGATCACAAAAACAAAAACCAGGTCGGAAATTGTGAAAATTTTGAAAGAAGAAAATTAACAGAAATAAGTGAAACCTTGTCTTCATTGATAGAATGAACCTTCCTCTGTTTGCTTTATTATTATTTTCTTTTTGTTGAAAGAAAATCTAGTCTATGTATAGAGAAAAAAACTAATACGAATCTTCGATTACAAGTCAATACGAACATATATAAAACTCATACTCAATCTTTTAATCGTACTGATTCAATAAGATGGAGTGCATATAACACATATAAAGAATGTTTGAAATTGTAAAAATAAGTATAAATTTTTAAAAGTTATTTTTTCGTAATTGGTACAATGAATAAAAAGATTAAATTTTATAAAGATTATTAATTTATAAAAATTTAAATTAAGTCATAATTATAGTCGCTAATGTTGACTTACATTCATATTCCATTAAACAATATTTCAAATATATATCTATTTAAAAAATTAAAATTCATAATTAGTAAGTAGCACACGCAATATTAATAGAAAATTTTAAAAACTAATTAGAACTAATTAAAATGCTTCAATTTTTGCTTGAAGTTACAAGCTACCAATTCATTTCAAAGCCATTAATTTTCTGACTTGAAAGCAAAGCCAAATTGCATTGGATCTTTGTCATTGTGTATATATATATATAATATGAGAATGAGAGAGAGAGAGAGAAAGAGAGAGATATTCTTGTGCGGATCAATGTCAAAGGAAATATAGATACATATTTTATACACATAGTGATGCTAACTCTAACTCTATAAATCTTGAAGGGCTAGACTTGCATAAATCCTCAGCTCTTTCTCCATATTAGTATTCTGAAACAGAAGAGAGACAAACTTGAAGATTTGGATAGAGAGATGGAATTGCATCGGATGCTATAATCAATATCCCAATTTTCTTAATTTTCAAAAAGAAGCTAATAACAAAATTGGATTTTTTTCACAAGTCAAATTCTCAATTTTCTTTTATAAACATATTGGTAGTTGGGTGCATATATACCTATATATATATATATATTATTTTTGTTATTATATTATTATTATCTTGAAAATGAATGGTTCCAAAATAACGAGATTGATGCATGAATACAAGGACCGCAATCGCCGCTTCTTGCATGTGCTTCGAACATGGTAGGGCCTCAAAGATTACCCAAATTTAACAATGATATATATACATATACGTATATGTATCATGACAGAGTTGCGAATTCAAAATTACAACAACTGATTATATTAATCTTGCACGTGCCCTCATGATTTCCACCATAATTTAATTAAGACTAAACACGTGAACTAATTAAACCATAATACTTCGTGATTACCGTTGACAAGTCTATTTTGGTTTGACAAATTGTACCTCGATTGCTTGCATCTTCTTTCTGCCTTTCATTAAGTTTGGTTTTTTTCACTGAAAAATACTTTTTTTTTTTTTTTTAAAATATATGTACATATATATTACTCATATTTATAAAAATGTTTTTAAAAGACAAGATTTAGTGTTTTTCAAAAAATAGTTTACATTGAAACAGATGGAGCTCTATTTATTTTAATTTAAATGATTTTTACAAGACATATTTACTTTTTTTTTTAATTATTTAAAATTTTTTTTTCTGAAAATAGATACCTTCGGCTTGTTTTAATATGAAAATATTCTATGCAAAGCACTTATAGGAGTCATTTGGTGTGTAAAGTTTTTTTGAACTTTACACACTGAGTTAACATGTGATAAAACTTTTGGGTGTTGAGGTTTTGATAAGGACTTGTAAAAAATGATAATAATTAAAAAAATTAGTAAAAATTGAACAAAGTTGGTAAAAGTTAGTTTCGTATTTAATGGAGAAAATTAAAGAAATTAAGTAAAAGTTGATTAATTTTTTTTTTTTGTTGGTAAAAATTTGTAAACCAAACATCACATATTCATAATTTTAAAAAATATTTTTTTAAAATATGAGTAAAAATATGACTCAGTTAACATTTTACATTGAAATAAGTAGGATATTTTTCAAAAAAAAAAAAAAAATAGTTTTACTCATATTTCAGAAAAAAATATATATATTTTAATTTGTACGCTTATATATATATATATATATGTATTGCTAAATTGCAGCCTTGACATTTGGTTCCGTATGAAATGCCTATCCCACCCACGAATCCTATTTCTTGTCAATTTGAATATATGCTTAGTCTATAAAGACAAAGTGGGGGTTGGCTTTTGCACCCATTGTGTAGTTCCTTAATAGTTAGACATGGTTAATTACTTTTGCTAAGAAAATCGAGCTTATAGACCGTACAAATTGACGCATGCATGGTTGTCTCTCAAAAGGGCATGGGGCTTTTAATTTCTTTTTCTCCTTTTTTTTTTTTTTAAATTGAGAATTATATTAAAAAATTAAATAAGTAAAATACTCTCTTTTAATAACGTGGCACAGTTAAAAAAGGAAAGAGAGAATAAAAATAATTTAATTGAGAGATAATCTGTAAGATAACCAAAAGTTAATTAGAAATGTATTGTTTCATTAGTCTTTCTATTGTATCAAGTAAAAGACCATGCTCGTATGAGCTAACCGCCGTTGCATTGCACAGAGCGGTAAAAGCAGTTTTCGCACTCTGTGCCACTGATATATATTTCGCGATTTACCTCCTCTACTATAATTCAGGGCAGGATAATGTGGGCCCTTAAAGTGGAGGTTCCACCTTCAATATGCGCTAACATTGAAACATGAATATCCTCCACTATTAATAAAATCTGCCATGAAGGAGGATGCTCTTAATTTCACATGCTCATTCTTTGCAAATTGCTCTAGTACTCCTAGAAGAGGCTATGCATGTGGTTGCAATTTCTTGACTTACAAGCAACGAAACTCCCCCTTGGATCTAATAGAACTAAAATGAACTCCATTAATTACTTATTTAGCTTTTTTTTTATTTGATTTCTTGAAACTGCATTTTATAATTTTTTTTCTCGGGGGCCGGATCTCATTTTTCAAAAATTAGGACCGTTGGATCTAGTCTTGGGATAAAATTAATGTGTTACATGAATCACTTTGAGAAATATTGCATTTCTTTTTCTGCAGATCTAAGCCCCAAAAAATTCAACTAATTCTGGTGTAAATACATACACAGCAGGCTGCGTAATTTTAGGCACATGAGAGAGAGAGAGAGAGAGAGAGAAAGCTACGTCAAGAAAAATTTGGTAGAGAAAAGGAAGAAAAATGGCGTGTGAAAGTAAGAGGTATGTGAAATTGCATGTGCTGGTGGGTCCTCTTGAACTTAGCAGTTGGTGTTTTAGTTGGAACATTTGCATGTGCAGTTTAATATATCCTTCTGCATGATCTCAAACATTTGATTCTGTCTCTGTGGTCTTAGCCTTTCTCTCTCTCTAAGTGTGAGGCAAATTTCTAAGTTGTCACTTTCTAGCAGCACACAGTAAACTGCAAACCATATAACCCCGCGAAGCACTCCAATATTTTCTATATAAGCACTACGCCCATTCCTCCTCATTGCGCTCATCAGCTTTCTAGCTAACCTCTTATACCACTCTCTCTCTCTCTCTCTCTCTCTCTTTCTCTCTCTCTCTCTCTCTCAATGGCTATTAATTCAGCATTCTCCATTGTTTCTCTCCTAGTCTTCTTCTTCAACTTATGGTTCCACTGCACTTATGGTGAATATGGACATGCTACTTTCTATGGTGGGGGTGATGCATCCGGAACAATGGGTAAGTTTCTGAGTTCATTAAAGAGTAATGCTTATATTATTTTAACATTTTTTTGAGTCAATTACTAGTAATTAATATCCTTGCGCATTTGAATTTTATTTTAACTTCTCTATTTACATTTGCAACACTTAATCCATGCACCGTCATGTTTCACTTTTGACTCTTCTACGAAATTTATTAACAAAAAAATATTGCATGTTTTTCATTTATGCTCCTGTTTTCTTTTACATTTTTTTAATGGTTATTAAGGGAGTGTTTGGTTTATTAAAAAAATAAAAAAATTATTTTTTTTTTTAACTTTTTTTAATCATGTGCTACTTTTACACTATTTTTTTTTTATTATCTAAACATCACCTGATAGAATAATTGAACTGAACTAAAACTTGAGAGTTCTAAAAAATAAAAAATAAAATTATTAGTATGTTTGTTGTTATATATTAAAAGATCAGAATCATTGGACTACTCCAAAAAAAAATAATAATAATAATAAAAATAGAACTTAACAAATTTGATGTTAATCTGAGTGATTTTGGTTGTGGGCATGGCAGGAGGTGCTTGTGGGTATGGAAACTTGTACAGCCAAGGGTATGGGACAAACACTGCAGCACTCAGCACTGCTCTGTTCAACAATGGGCTCAGCTGTGGCTCATGCTATGAGATCAAATGTGCAGACGACCCCAAATGGTGCCTCCCTGGGACCATCACCGTCACTGCTACAAACTTCTGCCCCCCTAACCCTTCTCTGGCCAACGACAATGGTGGTTGGTGCAACCCTCCCCTCCAGCACTTTGATCTTGCAGAGCCCGCTTTCTTGCAAATTGCCCAATACAGAGCTGGGATTGTCCCGGTTACTTTCAAGAGGTAATAAAATATACTTACATGCATATACATATATATATATATATAAATTATAAGAGATGTTTGAAAGGCTTAAATTTAATAAAAATTTAAAAAATATAATGCGTTGATCAATTTTTAATATTTAAAAATTAAATTTTAATTCTCGGATTTATTTAAATATGATTGACAAATTGTTCAAATAATTTTTTGTATGCTATATCAAACTTTTTAATTGATATGATTCATTCAAATATAGTCTGATGATCATTTAAATTGTGTTGGTTAATAAAATTGATAGAAATTGATAAAAATTTGTAAAAATTAGTAAAGTTTAGAGTTATAAAATAAATAAATTGAAAACAAAAATAATCAAAATTGGTAAAACTTATATATATATATATATATCTAGTATGCTGGCGTTTTTCATATATTTACGTTGATACTAGTAAATTTTGATTACTGGGTGTAGCCAAAAATTTCAGTTTAATGGTAGAAATATCATTTGGTTCCATAATTTTTTACTAGTTAGAAAGAAGTCAGCTTTTGACTAATAAGGTTTCGTTTTGGCCACGACAGAGTGCCCTGCGTGAAGAAAGGAGGCTTGAGGTTCACAATCAACGGCCACTCTTACTTCAACCTTGTTCTGATCAGCAACGTCGGCGGCGCCGGCGACGTCCAATCGGTGTCGATCAAAGGGTCCAAAACTGGGTGGCAGCCAATGTCCAGGAACTGGGGCCAAAACTGGCAGAGCAACAATTACATGAACGGCCAGAGCCTCTCGTTTCGGGTCACCACCAGTGACGGAAGGACGATCACCAGCAATAACGTGGCGCCCGCCAATTGGCAGTTTGGGCAGACATTTGAAGGGGGCCAATTTTAAGAACTTGTCCGCGGGACTGGGATTGAAATCGAAATTGCAATCGGTGGGTTTGGAGCAGACTCGGGGAAGTTAATAGTGTATTTATTGCTGTGGTGATTAATTAGCACCCGCTTAGGAGTATACTTACATTATATATATAAGCTGCTTTGGGGTATAGATACTTTGAGATTTTCAATTGGTAGCCTTTGGATTGGAACGAAGGCCATAGATATTTGATTGGTAGCCTTTGGATCGAAATCAAGGCCATATATGAATGTCATTTAATGTTTGTAGATTTCATGCCCAAGATGGTATTGTAACCCAAGTGGGGCAACTTGATATATATATATATATTGATCCATTTGTGCATTTTCCATTTATTCCTTCTTTATGTTGATTTATTATTTTCGGGGTTTTGAAGTAGGTGAATTTCGGTGGATTCTTTTCATATGAAATAAATATATATATATATATTCAAAATAATTTTGATGGTCAAGAAACACTGAAAAGACCTGCAAAAACGAGTCATTGTAACAAAGTCAATAAAAGAGAGAGGCAAATTTTATTTGTCAAAAGTGGGTTTTATTTTCAAGGGAAGGGTGCAAATTTGATCGATATTCAAATCAATGGACCCCATCGAGGTTGAGTTGAGAAGATCCCATTTTGGGTGCGCCATCCCCAAACTAAAATCACTTTTTTTTCTTTTTAAATACTTGAATAAATTATAAAAAAATTTTAACTCTAACCACCCCTGTAATCATTTCCTTATTGTTAAATTTGCTAATGTATAAAATGTGTCCAAAATTTTCTAATTTATATATATACATATAACAAATTTATTCTAATAATATAATATTTATCTAATATTGTTTCGTACTAAAAGATAACAAAAGTTTGATTTGTGACTTGTTTTTAAACAAAAAAAAATTCTAATATTTTTATTATTTAAAACATTTTATAAATACTTTTCAAATAATAACAACACTCTTTAGTTCTTAATTTAAGATATTATTTAGTGTGTTAAAAAAAAATTTTAAAAAATTTTAAAAATTATTAAATTTATTTATTTTTTATTTCATTTTATAAATTACAAATTCGTAACTTATCTTCAAACTCACCTTAAATCTCTGCCCCGGGACCATAAAGAATTTTTGTTGCATACGTGCCACCGTATGAACTAATGTAGCAAACATATCAATGTTATTGGGCTTCTATTGAGAAAGAACATTAGTAATCCACTAATCTGCGACACCAAAACAACGTTGAAAGTAAATAATTTTTTAACCCGAGCAAATTAAGACACACTTTACACTATTTTCACCAATACTTCAAGTTATTCAGTGACACGTGGAAATCTCTCGCTCGTCCAATCTCCGTCCTTGTGCATGCCTCGTATAAGCCAAAACTGCTCTTCAGCCCAAGTCTCTCTCTTGTTCGAGGAGCCCCGTATATCTCCGGAACACCCGGCAACATTTCGGGAACTGTTACGGCCGGCGGCGTCTTCTTCGAATTCTTGTCAGACCCCTTCCAAAGATGGAGGAGACCACAGGTTTATTAGCCAACGGCGGGGGGCCGAGCGCCGTTAGGGCTTCGACGATATCGAACGGAGGACAGGACCATCACCGAGTCGTTCGTTTCCCGCTGTCGCCGTCGAGCGCTCTCGTAATCCAGAAGGGAGACATCACTCGGTGGTTCGTCGACGGCTCTTCCGACGCCATAGTAGGTCTCTTTTTTGTCAGTTTACATGTTTAAGGTTATTGAGGTTGCAACCTAGGGTTTTTCTTTCAATTTAGGTTGTGTTTGATTGTTTTATAATTTAATGTATTATTCGATTAAATAATTGTCAAAAGAATCTCACGGTGACAGCATTGTCAATGCTTAGATGTTTGATTTGATTGGTTTTGTTATCGTGGTGGCTACCGTCTCACGTCGATTTTTTTACAAAGGCAGAGAAGCTTTGTAATGTTATAAATAAAGTGCATTTTTTTTTTCAAAAAGACACACCAGTCAAAGTTTAAGTAGCGAACTTGTATTTTAGTTGAATTTCTCCGAGAGTTAGAGTTTGCTTGAGGAATTATTTTGTGAGGTGTTTTGGAGTATTGAGTGAGAGGAAAGGTTACGTGATTGTGATACTTTTTCACGTAGTGTATTTTTTTTTTTTTTTTTTGTGTTCCTGTGGGCGTAGGTAAATTGCCAAATTACGTAAATTTTGTGTTCTTTTATTGTGTATTTTCTTGTGTTCGTGCTTGCCAGTAGTTACTAAGGTGTTGCCAGAAGGTGATCAAGGTTTTCGTAACAATAATTAGTATCAGATCTCCAAGGCTTTGGTGTGTGGTGGATACATATAAATCTAAGAAAGTTCTATCTAGAAGATTGAGTTTTAAGTGGGACTAGTGTAACTCTTTCAATCTTTCTCGAAATATTAGTAGGTACCATTCACGAAATTTTGGCAATAGTGTGGAAACATGCAAGTCTAAGGAGGTTCTGTTTTGGAGATTGGATTTTAAGTAGGACCATTGTGACCCCTCCGATTTTTCTTGGGAACTTACTTAGTGAGTACTATTCACTTTTATGATAAAACTTATCAAGGCAAAATGTTAGGAAGCTCTTCATCTACAAAGTTCGTTGTCAATAAGTTCAATGAAATAGAGAACTTCAGATTGTGGTCGAGAAGGGTGAAAGATATATCGGTGCAACAAGGAATGACGAAAACATTGGTGAAAGCAGAAAAGATAGAAGAAGTATATTGGCTTGAACTTCAGGAAAGGACTGTGGCTACAATCAGATTACATTTGGATAATGACGTGATGCAGTATGTTATTGAGGAGGAATCGCTAGCAAAAGTATGGAAGAAACTCAAAGCGCGGTACATGTCCAGGTCTCTTATGAATAAGCTTTATCTTAAGCGAAAGTTATATCGCTTGAAGATGGAGGAGGGCTTAGACCTGAAACAGTACATCAATGCATTCAATCAAATCATCGGGGATTTGAAGAGGGTAGAAGTTAAGTTCGAAGATGAAGACAAGGCTCTCATATGACTACACTCACTACCAAATTTGTCAGTGTTCGAGAATTTGATCACAACCCTTACATATGATAAAAAGATTCTTGTATATAAGGAAATCATAACAGCCTTATTAGACTTTTAACAGAGGCGGAAGTAAAGTGATGGAAATCCTCAAGGAGAGAGTCTAGTTGTGAAGGACAAGCATGCTAGAGGAAGGAGCAGACAAAGAAAATCAAAGGGAAATAAAAATTCTTAGTCTGAGTCTAGGACGAAGAAAGATCCTCAATGTTTTAAGTGCGGTAAGAAGGGCCACTACAAGTGGGATTGCCCATAGTAGGATAAAGATAATGGCGGCAAGAGTAAAGACTATTCAAAGTCTGCAAATATTGTTGAGAATGACTCAGAGGACAGCGGTATGTTTTTAGTTTCATCTGGTTTAAATCATCTTAATAATTCTTAGGTGCTAGATTCGGCTTGTTCTTTTCGTATGACGCTAAACAGGGCGTGGTTCAACACCTATAGGTCAGTGGATTTTGTTCAGTTTTGATGGGTAATGATGCTTCATGCTAAGTTTTTGAGATTGAGAATTTCAAAAGCCATATGTTTGATAGTGTGGTATGAATCCTATATAATGTAAGACATATTTTTGATCTTAGGAAGAATCTTATTTTATTGGGTACTTTAGATTGGAACAGATTCAATTTCAAATCTGATAGCGGGGCAATGAAAGTTTCAAAAGTGCTGATGAAAAGATAGAAAGTGTCTAGGAATATCTATAGACTGTGAGGGAGTATAGTTGTAGATGGAGTTGCTACAATAGAGTCTGATTCTGACAACACAAGTTCGTGGCATATGTGGCTAAGGCATATGGGAGAACGTGGCATGTTGGAGCTACACAAGCAGAATCTACTCAAGGGGTTAAAGACTTGCAAGCTTGACTTTTACATATATCGTGTTCTTAGAAAGCAGACAAAGGTACAGTTCAAGACAGTTACGCACAAGACGGAGGACATTCTTAATCATGTCCATTCAAATATTTGGGGGCCAGTGAAAGTTGCATCATGGCAGGGACATAAGTATTTTGTCACGTTCACTGACTTCTCTAGGAAAGTTTGGGTTTGCTTCATGCGGTACAAGTCAGATGCATTTGCGAAGTTCAAAGTGTGGAAAATTGAAGTAGGGAACCAAATTGGGAGGAAGATAAAGTGTTTGAGGTCAGATAATGACACTAAGTATAGGGAAAAAGAGTTCTTACAATTTTGTGACCAGTAGGGAATAAAGAGACACTTTATAGTACGCAAGATATCGCAATAGAATGGTGTGGTGGAAAGGATGGACCAAACAATTATTAAAAGAGTAAGGTGTCTCAGGTTGAATGTTGGGCTTACAAAGAATTTCTGGGCTTATGTGGTGAGTATGGTTTGCTTTTTAATTAATAGATCATCAAGGGTGACACTAGAAGGGAAGGTTGCAGAGGAAGTATGGACAGGGAATGAGGTTGAGTACTCTGGGTTGAGGGTCTTTAGTTGTCTCGCATATATACATGTTTCTAGTGATGAGCAGTCTAAGCTTGATATAAAGTCGTGACAATGAATATTTCTCCGGTATAAGAAAGGGGTCAAGGGATATAAGTTCTGGAATCCTAAGGCAAACAAGGTGGTGATCAACAAGGACGTGGTATTTGATAAAATATTCATGTTGAAGAGTACTAAGTCACAGAAGAAGCAGAAGCCAGAAAGCAAAGATTTTAGCAAGCAAGTAGTGTAGGTAGATATAGAGAGTCGAGCTAAGGACATCTCTACTCAGAGTTCAAAGGTTCCTAGTTTGGAGGAGCAAGCTTTTAGTTTAAGGGAGTAACAACACCAGAGTTTAGCTTCAGGGCAGACTAAGCGCATTATCAAGCCACCTATTAGGTATGACTTTGAAAATTTTAAGCACTTATTACCAGTAGTAGGGATTCAATTACTTTTCAAGGGGCTATCAATAGTAAGGAGAAGAGCAAATGGATGCAAACTATGGTAAAGGAGATGGTGTTTCTGCATAAGAACAATACATGGGAGTTAGTGGAGCTTCCAGAGGAAAAGCAGGTGATAGGATGCAAATGGATATGCAAACGCAAGGAAGCTACATCAGAGAAGGAAGGTGAAAAGTTCAAGGCTCGCTTGGTAGCAAATGGTTACTCACAAAAGAAGGGGATTGATTATGATGAGATTTTTTCCCCAGTGGTTAAACACACTTCTATCGGGGTGATGTTAGCCTTAGTGGCTCATTTTGACATGGAGTTGGAATAGATGGATGTAAAGACGACATTTCTTCATGGTGACATTGAAGAAATCTTTACATGGAGCAGTTGGAGGGGTTTTTACAACCCGAGGATGAGCAGTTAGTCAGCAAGATGAAGAAGTCACTTTATGGGCTAAAGCAGTTCTCGCGGCAGTGGTACAAGAAGTTTGACTCTTTCATGATTAGAATGGGCTATGTGCGATATGAGTATGACTGTTGCATTTATGTGAAATGTTTTGATGATGGTTCCTTCATATATCTCCTATTGTATGTGGATGATATGTTGATTTCTACAAAGAATATCCTTAAAGTTAACAAGTTGAAACCTTTATTGAGCAAGGAATTTAACATGAACGATTTCGGTGCAGTTAAAATGATTCTTGGAATGGATATTCGCAGGGATAGAGGCGTAGGAAGATTGTGGTTGTCTCAAGGAGCTTATGTGGAGAACGTGTTGAAGAGGTTTAGCATGGATAATGCAAAATCGGTGAGCAAACGTTTGGCGGGTCATTTCAGACTGTCTGCAAGCCAGTGCTCAAAATTTGAAGGTGAGATTAAGGACATGGAGTCAATTCTATATGCCAATGCAATTGGGTGCCTTATGTGTGCAATGGTTTGTACTATACTAGATTTGGCACATGCAGTTAGCGTGATAAGCAAGTTTATGATTAATCTAGGGAAACAGCATTAGAGTGCAATCAATTGGATCTTTAGATGCTTGCAGGGTACCACAGAGCATGGTATTATGTTCAGAAGACAACGAGAAGGGCCTTCAGTTGTAGGTTTTGTGGATGCAGATTATACAAAGGACTTCGATAACATGAGGTTGACTGATGGATATGTCTTCACTCTAACAGGATGGCCTATTTATTGGAGGTTTGTGATTTAGTTTCTTGTTGTTCTTTCTATGACTGAAGCAGAATACATGGTTGTGGCCAAGGCTGCGAAGGAAGCGTTGTGGGATGTTGGGCTTGTTAAGGAGTTGGTTTTGCAGCAAGGTGGAGTTGAGCTTCACTGTGATGGTCAAAATTCCATTTATTTGGTTAAGAACTAGGTGTATCATGCTAGAACCAAGCACCTAGATGTGAGGTTCTATAAAATTCGGGAGTTGGTGTTTTTAGGTGAACTGGTGCTAAAGAAAGTTCACACCTCTGATAACGTTGCAGATATGTTAATGAAGTCTCTCACAGCTGATAAGTTCAAGGATTGATTGGACTTGATTCTTGTTTCCAGTTGTTAGATGGGTGACAGCCACAACTTGTGGGGTTCATGGTGGAGTTAATCAGTCCTAAGGGTTGACCGTCAAGGTGGATATTGTTAATGTGATGGCTCTTATCTCACATCAGTTTTCTCACAAAGGCAATTGGGTCTTGTAAGGTTATAAATAAAGGTTTCTTTTCTTTGGAAAAGACACACCAGTCCAAGTTTAGCGAGCTTGTACTCTAGTTAAATTCCTCATTTGAGGTGAGAGTTAAAGTTTGCTTGGAAAATTACTTGGTGGGATGTATTGGGGTATTGGGTGAGAGGAAAGGATGTGTGATTGTAATACTTTTCACATAGTGAATTTTCTTATTTGAGTGTCGTAGATGTAGGCAAATTGCCCAACCACGTAAATTTGTGTTCTTCTATTGTATGTTTTCTTGTGTTCATGCTTGCCATTATTCACTAAGGTGTTGTCAAAAAGTGATACAAGGTTTTTGCAACAACAGCTTTATTTTATGCCATGTATATGATATATAAGTGAAACCAGCCTCGAATCTGTAGAGATCTTAATAAGGCCATGTTTGGATGTCTCTTGCAAATGGAATTGTATAATTGTGCTCAGTTTTGCAATTTAATGGACATTTTGGGTGGAAAATGGTGGCTTGGCTATGAAAACTATCAAATGCTAGCATTTCCTGAAATTCTAGAATTGAATCACGTGCCATTAGCTGAAGTGAGCTGTTCTCATTTCTTGGGTTGAGAGGCAGAGAACTTTACCTAAACATATATATATATATATGTATGTTTAAAACAAAATAGATAGATTTTACTCTTTGTTAATTTTTAGTGCCTGCCTGGGATTGTGAACTTTTCTATATTTGAATCCCTCATTTTAGCTGGTGTTGCTCTCTTTAAGCCATTTTGTTGCTTTGTTTGGCAGATGGGTTGGCACACCCTTGTGGAGGGAAAGGAAACATAAAAGAAAAATAAAATGAAGTTACTAGTATGTGTTATTTTGTTATGCTTAATTAAGTAAAAATTAAATTTTTTTGACAAATATTTATTAATTATCTTCTCATTTTTTATTTAAACCAAAAAAAAAAAATTAATCTTTCTATTTCATTTTACTCTCCTATTATTTTCCTTAATTTTTCTTTTTTCTGCGTAAATCCATGTTCCAAATGTGGATGTGGGGTCCAGGCTGGAAATTCGCTGCAAGGCCCTGAGGTCCTCTCGTGAGCCGTTGGATCAAGCATGGACTCTCACATCATAGTGGACCCCACACTTGATCCAGTAGCTCAGAGAAGCACCTTAGGGTCCTGAGGTGAATTTTCATCCCAGGATTCCCTATTCTTCTAAACATAGCCTGAGGATTCAGGATTTTCCCAACAATCCTACTGAAGTTAAATAAATATCTGTAGTAGGCTTCATACGGATGGGCTAAACACTGATTGGGGTTATCCATCCCTTTTTTTTTTTTTTAAACTTATTGGAACTTTGGTGCGATGTTCCGTGTAGGTCAATCCAGCAAATGAGCAAATGCTTGGAGGTGGTGGTGCAGATGGAGGTAATTTTCTCCCTATTTTCTGGTGAATGCCCTGCTATGTACCATGTTGACAAGAACGGGTGTCTTTTTTCAGCCATACACAGTGCTGCTGGGCAAGAGCTCCTAGCAGCTTGCTATGATGTACCAGAAGTTCGACCTGGAGTTCGTTGTCCTACAGGAGAAGCGAGGATTACACAGTAGGAGTTTTTGTTTTAGCTTCTATTTTCCGCTAGTATCATCGTATAAGTTCATATACATATATATATATCTATAGGTCACTATCAATGTACTAACATGTATATATATGCAGAGGTTTTAGATTGCCTGCATCGCATGTAATTCACACTGTTGGTCCCATATACCGTTTCAATAGTAACCCTGAAGCTTCTCTAAGAAGTGCATACAGGTAGCAAAGTTTCCTGCCCAAGATTCTTTTTTTTTTTTTTTTTTTTGGTGGATCATGTAATGTGAGACTCATTTCTAGCTAAATTTGTTACAGAAACAGTTTGCGTCTAGCCGAAGAGAACAACATTCAATATATTGCATTCGCTGCTATATCATGCGGTCTCTACGGGTAAGTTGGTTGCAAGAACTACTTGTTAATAAAGATGATGAAATACCAAACGGCTCGATCTCAGTTTATATTCTCAAAACTTGTACAAATTAGTTTTGTGTCAAGCGATTATCTTGAATCTTTTCCTTTTTAATGTTAATGGAGTGGCTTGACAACTTGTTTTTCAGGTATCCTTTCGATGAAGCTGCAACTGTAGCTATGTCAACAATCAGAGAGTATGCAAATGACTTCAAGGAGGTATAGCATGTGCCTATATTTCTTTATATATCTGATGATGCTGCTTACTTTCACTTTTCTCTACTTTTTTTACCTTCTCCTTGATTGGCAGAAAGGTTACTGGCTCTTAAATCATATATAGCTACTAGAACAAGACTGAACCAGAAGCCAGAGAAGCTGTCAGTTGTTCAACTAGTTACTTGGAAATTAAATATTTAATCCATTCGCGTATTAATTTCCAAAAAGATATATTATGTGGGGAGTAATAATGCAAGAAAATATGTGGAATGGTGATTAAGTATCTTTAGAAGTTACTTCATTTGTTTGATTTGGTTAAACAAGCGTTATATTTTTCCTTCAAATTCATACATTTTGACTTGGTTAACTCTGCCAGACCCGATTGAATGGTTCTGACAACGTTCTTTAGAACCTAAGAAAATAATTTTTATATATATATATAGCAGAAGTCTATTTGAGAACTTGTCTTCTGCACATTATTTTTTGCAGGTGCACTTTGTTCTGTTCTCGGATGATATATACAATGTCTGGGTGAACAAGGCGAATGAGTTGCTCCGAGATCATTAATTGCAGCTTTCTAACAAATAATATACTGTATTTGTTGGAGAATCAGAGCACACGGGATGGAATGTGGGTATTTATATTTGAAGCTGGTAGTGACATCCGCAGAACCGTATATGACCTAAGATCTGCAAGTTACGGATGAAGAATGGGTCATTTTGGGTATAAATAAAAAATAAAATTGCTGCATGTCCTTTTACTGGAGAATAGATTGGTGTTGAGTGATTTGTGCTCTTTGTTATGTATGGTTGTCTTCTTGTTTATATGATAGCTAGTGAGCTACCAGTGATGATGAGGTTGAATAATCAAGTATTGGTTTGATGTGTTTCATGGATCATGGCTAACCATTTTTTTTGCAGGATAGGGGAGACTTGCTTAGAGGTGATTGATAAACTTCTTTTCAATTAGATATCTGGAATAAGCCTTTCTTCTTGAAGGACCAGTCGAATTTTATTTTATTTCTTTTGGGTTGTGTTTTAGAGGGAGGGAGGGGGAGAGAGAGAGAGAGATGACCTCTGCATAAGAATATGGTAACTGTCAACATTTCAAAGCCAACGAATAGGAAGTCATCAAGTGACAAATAACACAATGATAGCAGTGGGGCTACTTAACCTAAATCTTGTTCGATCTTAATACAGAAAATTCTTCTTCTCATATTCAGGATGAATCAAATTCTGCTAATCTTGTACTCTTCTCGCTTATTAAACGAGTTGAATGCAATAAAACCTAAAAATGATATTTATAAAAAATAATATATATTAAAAAAATTCTAATAATATTGGTATATTGTTTTCATTAATGCAGGTGTTATTTGTGTAATATAATAGAAATACTTAAGATATGTGAGTTGAGTTGAAATTTCTAAAACTCATCTCTTGTCCGTTTCGGATTTTTGATTCTTAATTATACCCCTTTCAAATTTTATTATTCAAATCTCAGATTATCCTTATTAAGTGAGGGAATACAAATAATTAATTAATCACATTATATTGACATTAGTACTATGTTTAATATTTTTTTGAATTCCACATTTTTTTGGACAAAGTTGCTACTATGATGTAATTGCTATACAAATTAAAGGATTATTTGGTCTTTTTATCTCTTGTACTTGAGTTAAAAATTATTTGACGCTTTCTAAAGTTTAAAAATTTATATTTACACATCTTATATTTTAAATTAAAGTAAAGTTATGAATGCTGTTAAATTTTTTAGTGAAGACAAAAATACATATTAAAAATTAAATAGAATTGAATAGTGTAAGTGTTGGTAATATGAATTCGTCGTTGAAAAATGCAAGTTATTAAGAGCCAAATCATTATTTTTGAAGAATCTTTTTAGTGATTTTTAATTTAATATAAAGTATAAGAGATGCAAATATGTATTTTTAAAATTTAAGGGGATAAGTGATTTTTATTTTATTGACAATGATAAAAAAAAAGTAATTAACTAAAAAATAACAATAATTTATACCACTCTTATGAAACTTCTTCAAAAAGAAACATTTTCATAAAAAAAAAAAGAAATTTAACTACGATCGATGAGCGCCGTCATTCTTGTTTTGAGTTATGTCAAAAATAAAAAAAAAATATAATTATCTTTTTATTATATATACTTAATATAAAAATCACTTATATTTTTAAATTTTAAAAACCTATCTTTACCTTCTTTGTATTTTAAATTAAAATAAAATTGTGAATAATATTAAATTTTCAATTGAAAAAATTATAAAATACCATTAAAAATGAAATTGAATATAAAAGTAAGCATAGAAAATATAAAATATAGTTGTATAAATATAGTTTGTAAACTTAGTTAGAGTTAAAATAGTTATATTTAATAAATTTTTTAACCTTTTTACTTTAATTCAGAATTTAAAAGTGCAAAAATGGTTTTTTCAGTTAAGGAAGTGTCAATGATTTTTTTGGGAAATTATTCATTTTTTATTTTACAACGGGCAGGTAACCGGGTATTACCATGTATGACGAAAACGACGTCGTGGCTTTGCACTCGCCGACACTCCTTTTAGATCGTGCTTGCAACGGGGATTTCATCATTCACGCTCGCAATTGGCCGTGGATTTGACGTCTCGCTATTTATTTTGATTATTTTTCTTCGATTTTCAAACCGTCCGTACCCCCCGCGTAGAACGTAGAAGAGGTGGAGACGGAGCAACCTCGTCTGTACTTTCTTCCTCTGAGATTCCATAGCTGGTTCATGATGCATGCATGTATACTTTATATATGAATATTCAATACCAATAGTTTTGTGGTTACGCTGGCTACAGCTACTGCTTAACCCTTGCCCTAATACAAATAAATCTCACGTCTGCAAAGATATATTATATATATATAATATAATATAAATACATATGCAGACGAGTTCCTGAAGTCTTCTGCTGCAACAGCTTATGAAGTTCGAACCGTGAGTCTCTATTTGTCTGTGTTGAAGATATTATGTGCTATTGCTAGTTAGAAATGAAGTAATGATCAGATCTAGTCCTTTGAATGGCAGGAATGCGCAATTTAATTTGATATTCTTTGATTTTGAGCCGAAACTACTTTGATCGATCCCTCTTTCGATCTTAGTTGTATGCTAAATTTTTAAAATTAAATTGGCGTTAATTCCGGCTTTTCTAAAGTATATCTTGATGAAGTTAGTTAAGTTTAGCATAATTTATTTCATTGGAGTTAGTTGCGATCGTAATTGTTTGGTAAAGTTTTGCTTTGTTGTGGAACTTAGGCTTTTGATGGCTTTTGTTGTTAGGTTGAATTGAAGGTGGTGTAATTAGGAGAAGGAGAAGATGGGTGAGAGCCGGAGGTTTCAGCTTGGGACTGTCGGGGCGCTTAGTCTCTCCGTGGTTTCATCGGTATCAATTGTGATCTGCAATAAGGCACTAATGAGTACACTAGGTTTCAACTTTGGTGAGTTGCTAAGCAGTCTGCTAGCTGGCTACTTACCTTAAATGTTATATATTATTTTCTCTTTACCGATTCTATGAGTTAAAAAGAAGGGATTGGTCTTGATGTTCACAAGTATTGCAATTGAAAAAAAAAATGAAAAAAAAATTATGTTAAACTTGTGTTTTGGCTTTTCCGCTCTGGAAGGGGGCTACAGTTACTCTCCCTACTTAACCATCAAAAAAAATAAAATAATAAATGCTGCACATAAGGCAATTTCTTTGTTTTTGAATCCTTTCGGTTTCTTTTATATTCCCAAATATGTGATTTTGTGTGTGTGTGTGTGTGTGTTTTTTTTTCCCCAATTATTATTGTGCAAAGTTTTTAGTTCATGATTTATTTCTTTTAGTTAATAGCACTTAGATAATGAACTTTATCACACTATTGTCTGTCCATAATATGTAAAGCCCGTTAGTATTCTTTTATGATGTTTTATTGTCTTTGGATGACTTTTTTGATTGGATGTTACTGTGAATTCCAGTAATAACAATTCATGTGTTCTTTTATAGTGAAGAGGATTGTGAGCCTCACATGGGTTCAAATGCTAACAGTTGGTCACAATGCTCTTAAATGGGTTCAATTGTTCACAATTGGTGTAAAACTTAGTCAAGCTAGCCATTTAATTGAAGATATTAAGCAAACCGCAAATTATGCATCAGATGGAGTAATAAAAGGTTGTTCTGGAGGCATACAGTTATTCATTGAGAAAGAAGCTCTTGTAGGAGCCTGGACGATGCGGTGAGAATGAAATACTCCCTTCTGTTTGATGTGGCGTTCAAAGACTAGATGGGGAAGGGATATACTCATTGAGGAATATGGCAGAATTAGCAATGATATTATTCTAGTGTTGTTTCATCCATACATGTCTTGATGATTCACTGTTGTTAAGAAAAATATCTGGCTGTACCTTTTAAAGTTGTCAGAAGTCTTTTTATTTGCTTCCTTCTTTCGTACTATAATGCGTGCTTAAATGGAAAATCTGGAGTTCTATTGAGCTTTATCAGTGGATATTGGCTAATTATCATAAGTTCAATAAGATATTATATTCTTCTCATCTTCCATTATGCAGCTACAACGTTGACAAGTTGGCATCTTCTTGTCACTTTCTGCTCTCTTCATGTGGCTTTGTGGATGAAATTTTTTGAACACAAATCTCTTGATCGAAGTGCTGTCATGGGCTTTGGTATTTTAAATGGAATTTCAATTGGACTGTTGAACCTTAGCCTCGGTTT
>JAVXUM010000040.1:5020274-5044514 GCA_035590655.1 Pouteria glomerata
ACGTTTCACTAAATTTCTTAGTGTTTATTGCATGAATTAAAATCTAAAAATCGTGATATCCTGTATTGTGGTTATTTGTAAATACAGTAAAGACCAGGATTATGGCTTACATTATGAACATAATAGGGGTTAGTGTGAAAGTTTGGTGGGACATTGTAATTAATGGTAAATTTAAAATATTGGTGTTGGCACGACGAACCTAGACGTGAGATTTACAAATTGTTTAAAGATGAGTCTAATATTAAGAATTGTGGTTATGGGAAATTATGAAAAGGGTAAAGGTTTTGGAATCGAATTCGAAAGGCTCGAAGAGCCAATATATGTAGATTCTCCAATGAGTAATAGTTCATTGGTGAATCAAAATTATAAAAATTGTGTTCTACAGTTGGATGTGTTTTGGCTGTAGATCAATTTGAAGGTTTTGAAGATGAATAAATTTGACGTTATTTTGGGGATAGATTAGTTGTCCACTTATCGGGTGACAATTAATGGTTATCGTAAGTTGGTGAAAGCTATTCTACCTGATGACACTGTGTTAAGATTCGGGGTGAGGCAAGGGCAGTGTTGCCATCTCCATTACTTGACACGAGGTGCGTTGGGAAGTTTTCTGATTTCCTAGCCAGTTTAAGGTTGAATGAGAAAAACCCCAAACACTTTCTTCCGAGAGTCATTTATAAGTATGAAAATATATTTCTCGAGGAGTTATGGGAGTTACCTTCTCGAAGGAAGATTAAATTTTGTTTGTATCTAATGCTAAGCGTTTCTCCAATTTTTGGAGACGTGTCGCATGGCACCAGCAGAGTTGAAAGAATTGAAGGTGCAATTAAATGATTTGTATTCTCGAGATTTTATTCGACCTAGTACATCGCCTTGAGGAGCATCGGCAGTTTTTACAAAGAAAAAGAAGAAGACATTGAGGTTGTATGTGGATTACCGATTGTTGAATTCAGTGACTATAAAGAATAAGTACCCTTTACTGGAGATAGATGATTTATTTGACTAGCTGCAGGGTTCAGCTTGTTTTTTTTTTTTTCAAGATTGATATTAGGTCGGGATACCATCAGTGGAGGATTAGGAGGAAGATATTCCAAAGACTGCATTTCGTACCCGGTATAGACACTTTGAGTTTATGGTCACACCATTTGGGTTGACGAATGCTCTTACAGTATTTATGGATTTAATGAACAGGGTTTTTTGACCGTATCTGGATTGGTTCGTGGTAGTGTTTATCAATGATATTTTGATTTATGCTTGTGACAAGCATGAACATGAGAAACATTTGTGGCAATTTTGCAGACACTTTGGGACCATAAACTATATGCTAAAGCTAGTAAGTGTGAATTTTGGTTACCTGAGGTGAAGTTTTTAGGTCACGTGATTTTTAGTTAAGGAATTACAGTGGAGCCTTCAAAGGTTTCAGTTATGTTGAATTAGGCGTAACCAAAATCTATTTTTGAAATCTGTAACTTCTTGAGGCTGGCTAGTTATTCCTGCCATTTCATTCAGGATTTCTCGGCAGGCCCATTGACTCCGTTGACTCAAAAAAGTGTAAAGTTTGAATGGGATAATGCTTATGAGTATGCTTTTAATGAATTGAAGTAGAGATTGACAGAAGCTATATACTTTGGTGAGATGATGTAGGTGGCACTATGTACTCTAGTATGATTTGTTTACAAGCAGTGCCCATATTATTAACACGGGTTATTGAGGCTCAGCAGAATGACCAATATTGTTAAAATATAAAATATGATTTATCTTTGGGACAAGAAGTAGAAGATTGGAGTTTATCCACTGAAAGATATTTGAAGTCTAAGGGTAAGATTTTTGTGCCTGATATGAATAGAATTCGAGAAGAGGTACTCCAGGAGTTTCATCATTCAAGATTTGCAATGTATCTTGGAGGGACCAAATTGTCTAAAGATTTGGGACGACAGTACTGTTAGAATGGTATGAAACATGATGTAGTAGACTTTATGTCTCGTTGCCTAACTTATCAGCAAGTGAAGACAGAGCACCATAGCCCAGCTGGTTTGTTGCAATCATTATGAGTGGCATAGTGGAAGTAGGACCATGCGACAATAGATTTTGTGATGGGTTTGCCAAGAACTTGTAAGAAGCATAATGCTATTTGGGTAATTACGGATCGATTGATGAAGTTGGCCCATTTTCTACCGTTGTGGAATAAGGATTCTATGATGGAGCAGTGTTAGCTCTGCATTTAAGAGATTATTCGGTTGTATGGCACACCATTGTTAATGGTGTCTGACCGAGACCCAGTGTTCATGGCGTAGTTTTGGCAGAGTTGATAAGAGGCATTAGGGACTCAATTATGTTTTAGTACAGCGTTTCATCCCCAGATGATAGATAATCTGATGGATGATTCAGATTTTGGAAGATATATTGAGATCATGTACGTTGACTTTGGGAGGAAATTGGAAGAGCCATTTACGATTAATTGAATTTGTGTATAACAATAGTTATCGAGCGAGTATTGGTATGCCTCCCTATGAAGTTTTATATGGATGACCATGCAGATCTCCATTGTGTTGCCCTGAAAATGGAGAACCTATGACGGTTGGTCCTAATTTGGTGAGACAAGCATTAGAGAAGATTAAGGCAATCTGACAGAGACTTTTGACAGCTCAGAATAGAGAGAAGAGTTATGCAGATAAACGTAGGCGGCCGTTAGAGTTTCATGTCAGTGATTATGTATTTTTGAGAGTTTCACTGAGATAGGGTGCGATACGTTTTGAAAAACGTGAAAAACTTTTTCTGAGGTATATTAGACCCTTTGAGATTATTACGAGAATTGGTGAGTTAACGTACAGGTTGGCGCTTCCTCCACCGTTAGCTAGGGCTCATAATGTGTTCCAAGTATCGATACTCCGGAAGTATATACCAGACCATTCTTATGTCATTAATTAGGAGAAATTAGACATTGATAAGGATATGACTTTTGAGAATTTGCCAGTTCAAATTGAGAACATGCGTGAATAAGTTTTGCATGGTAAGACCATTCATTTGGTTCGCGTGTTTTGGCGACACTGTAGAGTTGAGGAATCCACTTGGGAATAGGAGTCAATGATGCGGTTGAGATACCCATCTTTGTTTTTTGATTGAATTATGTTATATGAATTTTGAGGATAAAATATTTATAAGGGTGGGTAAGTATAACACCTAGTATTTTAAATTTGGATATTTATGTATTATTTCAGGCAAATAAAATATTTAAATTGAGTTTAAATGAATTATTATATTTTTCCTAGGCTATGTTTTGCCTGAAGTAATGTTGAGTTGGACATCTAGGCTAAGGGCCCAACCATATTTTCTTTTCTTCTTTTTTTCTTTTTTATTTTCTTTCCTCTTTTGTTCGGCTGACCAGAGGAGAAACGGAGAGAGAGAGAGGAAAGAGAAGAAGGAGAGGAGAGAGAGAAAATTGAGAGAGATACTTGGAGTAAAAGATTGGTGGATCTAAGGATATCTTGATACAGTGATCGATGTGGTGCAGTCCACTTTCTGTGGTTCGAACCAAGGAGGGAGAAATTGAGCCGTGAAGTTCGGAGAGCAAACTAGTTTTTTTCATTTTTTTTTGAGTTAGGTGAGACCTGTATTTATGTTCTAGACATTGTAGGGTTCATTTTGGTGGATATATATATATATCTTTGTATGTGTGGCTATGTGTATATATGCATATATATGTGTTTGGAATTGGTATATGATGGACTTAAAATTTGAAAGAGATGTATGGATATCTTTGTGATGAATTGGTGACCCATAGTTATGTTTTAATTGATAAATTTTAGAATTGGGTTGGTTGATGTTGACTGAGGTTGGCCGGGGAAGACAATGAATAGTGTGTATAACACAGTGGTGTCAAGGCTGCGGGCTTCTTGCACCCAGCCTGTGACCCCGACTATCCATTATAGAATCTGCGCAGGCCAAGGGTGCGCGCTCCCTGCGCCTAGCCTGCGATTACCTTGGGATTGGTCTGTATTGGTCTTTTTTGGTTCATTTTTCTTGGGTTTGTTCTCACACACGTATAGAACATGATGATATGAATATTTGGTGAATTATGTGAGCTTTTATTTATGCTTGAGTATAGCACATTGTGATTTAAATGAAGATGTTTTAATTTCATAATTGGGCATATCATGTGCATTAGGGTTGGGGTGGTTTCATCCGTTTGTATTGATAATTATGCATTGGACGAGAGTGCCACATTATGATATGACGTGTCGAGGCACGAGTGATATATATTGATAGGATCCATGATTTTATGAAAATAAGAAAATGAGATTTTTAAAATACCAGATGATCCCCAGTTGATATATGTGACTAGAGCTTAGTCGTGTGGATTTGGGACGTTAATATTGAGATGTATATTGATTTTGAGATTTGTCCTAACTATAGCTAGATACCTACTTGGGATAAGCAAATTCTGCCTGGGATAGACGGATACTCGACAAGAGATGTAGCATGGTTTTCTAGCAGAAGGGCCATGGGATGTAACACGATTCCCCTGAGTCATACCCTGCTTGAACAAAGCAGACGCCTGACTAGAGGTGTAACACGGCTTTCTAGTAGAAGGGTTATGGGGTGTAACACGGTGCCCCTAAGTCTCACCTGTGGGGGTGTAACACAGTTCCTCACATTTGATATTTGTATGCGATATATATAAGTTTGTCATAAGTGTTGAAAACGGTGTAGTTGGCGACCCCACATGCTTAGCTAAGTGTCACCCATCCCAGAATAAAGTTAAAATGAATAGAGATTGACAATATGCACGGCCGTTGCATTCCATCATATTCTTTGCATGGGATTGTATGGATAGTTGTTACATGTTGAGATATTGAGATGATTATTTATAATGATATTGATGTTTGACTTATTTATAATGTATTGTTTGTGAAAATTAGATATTAAAATAGTAATTACGGAGACCTGATTCCCAAGGTGGGATACATAGGCAACTTAGGCATGTGCAGCCTAAGTCCGATTTTTACTATGGATGACTGTATTTGTGGTTATTATATAAATTAGAATTCAGGTATGAGCATTATAGATTGCATGGCTTAGAGTGAGGGCCCGATGTGGGTATTCGTTTGACTATGTAAGCCTGAGATAATGTCACTGGAGTGTGACCATATTTATAATGTGATGTTATATTTATTTATAAAGGAATAAAGGACGGTATTAGATGCTCTGATTGTGATTATTATATTATGACTTGACCTTAGTACATGTTCATTTTACGTTTTTTGCAGTTCCCATATTTCCATGCCATCTGTCTCGGATAATAATGTTAGGGGCGTGACAAATACAAATTGAAGGATATTGTGAATGGTGAGATTTTGAGGACCAATCCATCCAATATGTATTTTTTTATTATAAGATGGCGAGGGCAATTCAGCTTGAGTTTTCTTTGCGTTAAAAATGTGTTTTCTTTTTGGGAGGAGGAAAGGGACAAGGGCGGAGGTAGGGGACTAGTGAATATTAGCCTAAGTCCGGTTTTTACTATGGATGACTATATTTGTGGTTATTATATAAATGAGAATTTGGGTATGAGCATTATAGATTGCATGGCCAAGAGTGAGGGCCCGATGTGGGTATTCGTTTTGACTATGTAAGCCTTGGATAATGTCACCGGAGTGTGACCATATTTATAATATGATGCTATATTTATTTATATGGGAATGGGGGACGGTATTAGATGCTCTGATTGTGATTATTATATTATGACTTGACCTTGGTACAGGTTCATTTTAAGTTTTTCGCAATTCCGATATTCCCATGCCGTCTGTCTCGGACAATGATGTTAGGGGCGTAACAAATACAAATTGAATGATATTATGAATGTTGAGATTTTGAGGAACAATCCATTCAACATGTATTTTTTATTATAAGATGGCGAGAGCAATTCAGCTTGAGTTTTCTTTGCGCTAAAAGTTTGTTTTCTTTTTGAGATGGGGAAATAGGATAGAGGCGGGGCCAGGGGACTAATGAAGATTAGCCTAAGTCTGATATTTACTATGAATGACTATATTTGTGGTTATTATATAAATGAGAATTAGGGTATTAGAATTATAGATTGCATGGCCTAGAGTAAGGGCCTGATGTGGGTATTCGTTTTGATTATGTAAGCCTTGGATAATGTCACCAGAGTGTGATCATATATTATATTTATTTATATGAGAATGAGGGACAGTATTAGATGCTCTGATTGTGATTATTATATTATGACTTGACCTTGGTCTAGGTTCATTTTATGTTTTTCGTAGTTCTCATATTCTTATGCCGTCTATCTCAGACAATGATGTTAGGAGCGTGACAAATACAAATTGAAGGATATTGTGAATGGTGAGATTTTGAGGAACAATCTATTCAACATGTATTTTGTTATTATAAGATGGCAAAGGCAATTCAGCTTGAGTTTTCTTTGCGCTAAAAGTGTGTTTTCTTTTTGGGAGGGGGAAAGGGGCAATGACGGGGGGGGGGGACTAGTGAAGAGTATGTATTTTAGAGGATGCTCATATTTTTACTATTTGAGACAGACTATGAGTATTGGTAGTATAGGTGGTTACAATTTTATAGGAATTTCAATGTGTCATATTAAAAGCATATTGATATATCTTTTTGTATTCTAATGAAGTTATTTATTTGCTAATGAACTGTTTAAATCTATAAAATCTCTTAATTATTTCTCTATAAGAAATAGTTAAGGAGGAAGATTTAAGGTACCTATTAAGCAATAAGAAGATGAAATTGAAGGAAATAATTGTTTTAATGAGGCAATAGAGCAATGCTTGATTGGATGGAGCATAAAGAGGATCTGCGAAGGAAGGTTTTGTAGCTTAAGTGACAAAAAATGGCAAAGCAACCAAGCTTTTTAGAATACAGAAGAAGGTATAAGCCTTTTCTCCTTTGATGGCAAAAGCTAAAACATATTTGCAAAAAGTTAAATGGATGCTTTGTTATAATCCTGATGTTGGTTATATTTTTACAAGCTGCTTAATATTGTGGAAAGTCTTATCTAATTTAGATAACCATTGGGAGATTAAATATATTGTTATGGATATTGTATATTTAGCTATGTGTTTACTTTTTTTTTTAAGGTGTATAAAGTAGGTAGAGAAGTTATCAAGGATGCTCACATTTTAATTTGTTAGGAATATGTTGACATAAGATACCCATTTAATAATATTTTTAAAGACTTATCTGTGATAAAAAAAAAACAAAAAAACCATGAACATCTAAGATTGGCTATTGCTCCATTTGATAATTGTTAGTAATCTCCACCCACATGAATAAAAAGGCACTGATTATGGAACCGAGTCACATCTTGAAATCCAGGATCCTGAAGTATGAGGATTATATTGCATAAAATCACATATGAGCTAACAAAATAATTAATCATAGTTGAACAATAAATAAATGAATGCAAAAATAAAATAAAATAAAAAAATTTCATACTAAAATAAACTCCACGACTTAAACATAGCCAGAGGTTCGTAGTTGTCCCCACGTACATTTGTACGAAGGTCTATACATAAGTAGTTATGGACAAGATATAACACTAAAGCAAAATAAATAAAGATAGCAACTTATCATGCTGTGTCCAAGCATTTGTACACAGTGATCATACTGATGTTCATCCGTATACGTCAACCATACAAATAACCATTCAAATGCTAACGGTTAAAAATTTGAATTCTAGTTTAGTTTTTGTTTTGCTTTGTTTCTATCATTCTTGGATTTTCTTCAATCATTTGCCAAATTCAAATCAAAATTTCTGAACTTTGTAACTTTAAATCGTTTAAAAAACATGCTCTTAACATGAGTATACTATCATTTTACATAATTTCTAACATTACATCATATCTAACTTTCATACAATCCCTTAATCGTGAAACACAAATGAAAACTACAATCATTTAAGTATTGTATGTAATAAGATATACCTAGAGAAGCCCTACTTCTTATGCTAAGTCTTTAGGAAGACAAGAATGTAAAATACAAGGTGATGATGGACTCCCTTCTCCTTTATCTTTCTCTTCCTCTCCGTTTTTTTTTCTTTTTCCACTCTCCCCTCAAGGACACACACACACACACACTCTCTCTAGTTCTTATTTCTCTGAACCTTCAAAAACCTTAGCTTACAGCACCCTCTCTATTTCTGTTGTGTAGAAATATGGCAATAAAGATGACAATAACCACAAATATAGAGTAGAAAAAAAAAAAAAAAACATAAAAGAAGACATGATCTTTACGTGGTTTACCCCTGAATAATAGGGCTACATCCACCGGCTGCTCAGGATTAATACACTAATTTCAAATGGGTTACAAAAGAGAGCTCTCACAAAGTACACTCATAAATGAAAATACAAAATATTTTCTAACAAATGAAATGCACACTCTAAATGAACACTTTATTTTTCTCTCCAATTTTTTTTTTTTTTTTTCTTTCTTTCTCCCTGACTCTCTACCATTTTCTTCCTTCCAACATCTAGCGTTTATGCCTTGGGATCCAACTAAAAAAAGGTTAACCAAATAAAACCATTCTAATAAAAGATATATTAAATTAACAAAAATATAATAATAATAATAATAATAATAATAATAATTAATTAATTAATTAATTAATTAATTAATTAATGGATGACTAATTCAAAAATCATCATCAAGTTGGCTATGCATTGCTAACTTGATGATGATATCCATCTTGAGCCAATATTCAACAATCTCCACCTTGGTGGAATTTGGAGTCTTCATTCAAAAATAATTAAATTTATCTAAACAAGTGAATGATCTGAGCAACCTAAATGCGCTCGAAAGCACCATACACTCGAAGGTGTTCTGTTAATCAAGTTCAAACAATGTTCAAACTTGATCCTAGTCACAATCTTGGTCAGTATATCCGTAGGGTTATCAAAGGTTCCAATCTTTTTTGGGAGAATAATCCTCTATCCAAAATTTCTCGAACAAAATGGAAACGAACATCAAGTTGTTTTATTCGTGAATGATGAACCTAGTTCTTGGCAAGTTGTTTAGCATTTTGAAAATCATAATAGACACCCACATGATACTAAACAATTGCCAAATCTTTAACCAGACCATGTAACCAAATGACCTCCTTGATTGCTTTTGTTACCACCATGTATTCCATCTCTATAGTTAACAGAGCAACTATAGACTATAGCATAGACCTCTAAGATACTGACCCTCCAACAAGTGTAAAAACATAACTTATAGTAGACTGACTCTTATCTAGATCACCAGCATAATCAGAATCCACATAACTAACCACATAATGACTAGTGCACGAGTCCTACACGAACTTCAAACCAACATCTATAGTATCAAAAATGCACCATAATATCCGTTTCATTGCCTACTAGTGTACTTTTCCTAGATCATGCATCTCACCATACTGACAGTTTGTGAAATGTCAGGCCTAGTACACAGCATTACATACATTAAACTTTCCACTACATTAGCATAGGGAACATGAGCCATCTATGACCATTTCTCATCTGATTGTAAAGATAACATGGCACTTAACTTAAGGTGCAGGTCTAGTGGAGTACTTACAAATTTGGTTTCGCATTTATACCAAAACGTTGTAATACCTTTTTCAGGTATTGCTATTGTGACAAGCAAATCGCGCATTTTCGTTTATTTCTATAAATCTTCATACCAAGTATTTTGTTAACTTCTCCCAAATCTTTTATCTCAAATTCATGAGTTAATTGAATTTTCAATTTGTCAATCTCCACCTTACTCTTTGAAGTAATCAACATATCATCAACATATAAGAGCAAATAAATAAAAGATCTAACATGAAGTTTACGAAAATGTACACATTGATCATAATGGCTCTTTGTGTACTTTTGCCTAATCATAAACCAATCAAATCACTAGTACTACTATCTTATCCTTTATTTCGACCCATATAGTGATTTTTTAAGTTTACAAACCCATTTATCTTTACCAGTAACCTTATATCTAGGTCATTTGAATCTTCTTTTCGAAATCACCGTGTCAGAATGTAGTTTTGATGTCAAGTTGTGATAACTCAAGATCAAACTGCGTGACTAAAGCGAATAGGATATGAATGGAACAATGTTTTATAATAGGAGAAAATACCCATTGTAATTAATTCCTTCCTTTTGAGCATAGCTTTTTACAACTAATGTAGCTTCGAACCTTACATTGTCTTGTCCTAAGGATTCTTCCTTTTTGGTGCATACCCATTTGCATCTGATGGCTTTCTTCTCATTTAAAAATTGTACTAACTCCCAAGTCTGATTTTTGAAAAAAGATTGTATCTCTTTATCCAATGCCTTTTTCTAATTTACACCTTTTGAACTCATTTCAGTTTCTTAATAGTTAGATGGAATGTAATCTTCCTTCAGAGATAGTGAATACGTCACCATATCAACAAGCCATGCAAGTTTCCTTATTTATCATTGTAGCTTATTAAGTGTAATAGAATCCAGTTGTTGGGAGGCCCATAGGCAGGAGCCTCTTCATCATCTATGCCTGAATTTGTAGTTTCTAAATCAAAAACAGATCTAGTTGGACTAATTGGAGTTTCAAACTCTACCTGCTACAAATTTTCTTTCATCTTGCTCTCTTTAAGGGAACGCTTCAACATTGACGACTCATCAAATGTCACGTCCCTACTGTTTATGATTTTCTTTGTCTTAGGATACATAAGTCTATACCCTTTTACATCATAAGTAAATCCTAAGAAAATTGTTTTTTTAGCTCTAGGATCCAACTTGCTATCCCTATCACGAAAATATATAGGAGGGCGAAAAATAAGTAAGAAATCATAGTCCATAGTCAGTTTTCCAGACCATACCTTTATTGATATCTTACCCTCATCAACATCTTGCTCTCAATTGCAACTACAGATAACCTGCTTATGAGGTGCATGCATAAGTAATAGCCTCAGCCCAAAATGCTTTGCCTAAACCAGCATTAGACAACATATATTGTACCTTCACCAACAAGGTACGATTCATGCGCTTGGCCACCCCATTTGTTACAGCGTGTCTTTGACAGTAAAGTGTCTTACATACTATCGTTCTACCATAATTGTAAGAATGGGTCTGATTTATATTCCCCTCCATTATCAGATCTGAGGTTTCTAATCCAGTCTAGTCTTTATCATCTTCTTCCACTTCAAGAAAATTGGCAAAATTTTATCCTTATGTCGCATAGTCATCCACAACGTATAACAATGCTAAACTTGAGTCTTGCGTATTTGCTCAAAATGCAATGTTCACAAAATTTAAGCTTGTAGGTCTTGGCACATTTCAACAAACATGCTTCACTAGCCCCTGCAAAGCTTTCTCACCTATATGTCATAAACGTACATGCCATAATCTTATAACGTTTTATGTAACATCCTTTGAACTATTAGAGATGGTTGCTCCTCTTGTAACTATATTTTCTTGAAGAAAATACAAGTTATTCTTCTTTATAGCCTTTATTACTACAAGAGCTCTATAGTTGATTTTTAAGCCATCATCTTTAGTGTAATCTCATAACCTTTTGATGTTAGAACACCAAATAAGCTAAGATTTTTCTTTATGTCTGGTGCATATTGAACATCTTCAAGTGCTTTGACTATTCCATTTTATAGCTTCAAACTGATCTTCCTTATCCTTTTTGTTTGATAGGTTTAATCATTTACCATCAAAATAGCTCCATTGTCTAAGTCCTTAAAGTTAGAAAACCACACCCTTTTAGGAGTCATATGATAGGAACATCCTAAATCCAAGATCCACTCATGAGAATTAGATTCATATGATAGATTAGCTAAAGCACACTCAGTGTTATCATTTTCATCATCACTAGCAACATTAGCAGTTGTATTCTTCATATCTTTTTTCAATTTAGGACAATCTTACTTCTAATGTCCTTTGTTGTGACAAAAGACGTATTCATTCTTAGTAGGTATTTTCTTACCAGAGGTTGATGCACCACCTTGTGAACTTGATTGAGATCTTCCATGGCTATTTCTCCTTTTTTCATTTGTTCTTCCATGTACTGTTCCTATGATGCTAGGGTTCTATTGAACTCCTTATCTTTCTTCTATACTTTGTTATTCATTAAGGTATTAGATACTTTATTATACTTTATTTCTTCTTTTCCATACAGTAGCGTGGTAATGAGATACTCATAAGAGTCAAGCAGATAATTTAGCAATAACATCACTTAGTCCTCGTCATCAATTTTAACATCTAAATTTTGCAAATCAGCAAGAATTTTGTTAAAGTTGACCAAATGCTCAAACATAGACATACCTTTTGTGTACTAGAATCTAAAGAGCTTCTTTTTCAATTAAAGTTGATTTTCAATACTTTTTGTCATATATTGGTCTTCCAATTGCTTCCATAATATCTTTACTAAGGTCTCGTGCATAAAAGAAGATTTTTAATCTTTCTAGGATACAACCGAATTTGTCTAGCAGCCTTGCAGTTGATTCTTTTCCAATCTTCCTGCTTCATACTTTATGGCTTATCTTCAAGAGCAATTTTGAACTCTTGTTAGATCAAAACATCCATAACTTCACATTGCCACATGTTGAAGTTGTTTTGCCTAATAAATTTTCTGTGTCAGATTTTGCGATTGCCTTCTTTCCAAAAAATAATCACTAAGTATTTTAAAAAAAAAAAAACTTATTATGGCTCTAATACCAATTTGTTGTGCAAAAACGTAGTAATAAAATTACAATAACCACAAATACAGAGTAGAAAAAAATACACAGAAAAGGTACCATGATTTAGGGCTACGTCCTTCAAATGGGTTACAAAAGAGAGCTCTCGCAAAGTACAATCATAAATAAAAATACAAAATATTTTCTAACAGATGAAATACACACTCCAAATGAGTACTCTTATTTTTCTCTCCATTTTTTCTTTTTTCTGTCTCCCTAACTCTCTGCCCTTTTCTCCTTTCCAACATCTAACATTTATACCCTAGGCTCCAACTAAAAAAAGGTTAACTACATAAAACCATTCTAATAAAAGAGATATTAAACTAACAAAAAATATACTAATAATAATTAATTAATAGATGATTAATTCAAAAGTCATCATCAAGTTGGCTATACATTGCTGACTTGGCGAGGATATCCATTTTGAGCCAATATTCATCAAGTTCAACTTTGTTTTCTCAACTCAAACCATGTCCGATAATGCACCTTTGAGCATGTAAGTGTATATAGGTGTGTGTTAAATGAAGTGGTAAAGGTAAACCAACTTGTGACCTATTGCATCCATTAGGCTGGTGAATATTTAAAAAGTGTAGTTTGGTTGTCCACCCATGCAATATATATATATATATATAAAATAAAACTCAGTTGGTGGAAATATGTTAGATACTCAAAAACCACACAGGCTTAAGGACAGTCATATGAACGGACCATCATTTGTATGCACATGCAAACGGGTTTCCAGACTTAGAAAAATATTTTAAGTGTTATTATGTTAAGCTCATGTAAATAACCAAATTTCTCTTCACATTAAAATATTAAACAAAACTAAAAATGAATTATTATGAATAAAATGCTCTAATAAATGTGCAGATTCCTAACAAAAGTGGCTTGGGTTCAATTACAACAGGTGGCTCTTCAAAACCTTAACTCTAAGCTCCATCACAACCTCAATTTCAGACTCCATCTCAGGCATTCTCTTACTGTTTAACTCAATGTTAGGCTTTTGGGCCTTCAGTAAAATGGTAAATTACAATTGGATCCCCTAAACATTTAAGTAGTTATGCAAAGACAAAACTTCCATGATCCCTTTTTAAACCAAACATGAATCTTTTGATTCATTTCGCTCTCACGCTCAATTACTTTATTTATTTTTCTCTCAAGATTTAAAATTTACACACTTCTCTTATTTTAAAATGTTGTTAACCCCTGACGGCCTTCGTAAAGCTTCCGTTAGGGTTTTAAAGAGTGGTCGTTGAAGGTATCTTAAGGGTTTGATTGTAGATGTAACCCCGCGTCCAAGGGAATGGTGACAGAGCTTACAATCCTGTGCAAGGGTCGATAAAATCTCTATTATCAATAAATACTTGCAATCATAACTCCACAATTCAATCCAAATACAGAACTTCCAAACTATCAAAACTTGTAACAAGCATTGCAAATATATATATCTATACTATTATAGAGTAAACCCATAGGTTTGGTGAAGCTCCTTTTTGGGAGGTCCTTACTTTTGGTGAAATTTTTTTTTTCTTCCCATAATATCCTTTGACTTCCTATAATCACCTACATTTCAGTAGAATTAAAAAGTAATTTCTTTTTAACTTTAATATAATTAAGTAATTTCACCTATTTAATTTTTTTATCTTCTTTAAATGCTCTTTTAACTACCTACTATTTTGTAATTTTTTATATTTTCTCTAAATTTTTCTTAATTATGTGTTATTTGCTTAATTAAATAACTTTAACCACTTATTATTTCTTACTGAAATTACTTTTGTTAACTTCTTTATGATTAACAAATTAATTAATAGTACGTATATAGTTTTAAAATAAAAATTTACATGTATTGCATGTGCATTAGCATCTAGAACATATATAAAGATAAAAAATTAGTAGAAAATTTGAGTAAATATTAAGAATTTAAAAAATTAAAATATTTTTATTGATTATTGAAAAGAAAAAATCACATATATGGCATGTGCAGTAGAGTCTAGTCTATATATATGGAAAGGGAGAGAGAAGAGAGAGAAAGAAAAACAAAAGAGACTAAGACTTGTAATCTTCATATTTGTCAAAGTTATTCCAATCATCGTGCTTGTTGCTAGCTGTGATAATAAAAGTGAGCATCAAAAATTAGAATAAAAAAGCGGCAGATTCGGCTTCTCTGACTACTCTACTAATCGGAGACGTGGAGAACTAGACGCATAAGAGTGGGTTCGAGTTTCTCTACTACAACAACTCCCCAGATTGTCGTTGCCCAAATAGGTTTGAACCTAACTCCAAGCATGAATGGAACAGATTCAATTGGTTTGGTGGATGTGTGTGGTAAATAACATTGATGAAATGTTACGCGGTCGTGGATAAGAGTGAGATAAGTTGGGCGGATTATGAGGCGACTTATTTGAGGAATTGTTCGTGCTTTGTTTATGCTTAAACTGATGCTAGTGGATGTGTGGTGTGGTTTGGAGTGTTGCTTGATATCAGAAAGTACAGTGAATGTAGACAAGAATTGTATATTTGGGTTGCTAGACGGTAAAATCCCAGGTGGATTTGAGAGTAACTCAAATAATTTGAAATCAGTTAATTTAAGGAATAACAAGTTTTTGGACGTGTTGGATCCAATCCAGATTGATAGTAGCTGGGAATAAGCCACCTTCTTCTTTTTCTTTATTGTTTTATTTTCTGTTTTTGGTTCAAACTGGAAAATACACTTTTATGTATTGATTAATCTTTTGCCTGGGAGCATAATTGTTTTTTTTTTTTTAAATCATGTAGAGTTTGATTTATTTATATAAACTGATAGGATGCACCCGACTAGTTTATATACTTAAACCGACCTGATCGACCGAGTTCCGTAACTGACTGAAGGTTATACCTGAACGGGCTCTACTAGCGCTACTGACTTACCAATCGGTGTCTCCCATTTCGACTGACCGACTGAGGGTCGAGGGTTTGGTTCGGTCTTCCCATATAAGATAGAAATGCTTACGTCATAATCACGCGTATGGCCACCTTCTGATATATTCCGTTATACTCGCCTGCAGGGATGTTACTTACCCACTAATAATTTTGATAACTAATCGAGTGATATCAGTATTGGGATCTATGAGTACAGGTAGCGTGATCTGATTGGATGTTAAGTATGATTCAGTACTACTCCTAACCACAGCTCCTATACAGGATCAACGAACATATATAAATGAAATTATCTCCGGTGCTCAAGTACACACATTACGTTTACCTTACTGTTACTCTGCCAAAATATTTTCTCAAGCTTTCTTGCTAACTTAAGCATCGGAGGCTCTTTGGCAGGCACCACACCGGTGTTAAGACAGCAATTCACGGTGACTCGGATGAGATTTGGATCATCCAGTGTTCATCCTGATTTACTGTGTTATCAGTTGGCGCTGTCTATGGGAAACGATTTCTTCCTCACTGGTTTTATGGTCCAAACAAGATCCAGAACTAACACTCAACCTCAATCCCAGCCTACTGTAGAGATGGAGAACCAGAACGACGAGAGAATCAGCACCATAGAGAGACAGATATAGGAAATGATGGCTGTCATGCAGACGTTGCTAGCCCAGAACCAGACAAAGTTGCAGTGGATGAACGCTGCACCTTCAGCTGCAGTGGCTCCACCTCCTGTGATTCCCCAGGGGAACGGAGCAAACAATGGAGGTGTTGTGGAGCAACCGATTGAGGGAAATGGGGCTCCGGGAGGAATCAGAGAGGCTTATGCTCCTGTTGGCGCTGGAATGGGGGTTGGTGAAGCTCCTTAGGCGCCAGGGGTTGGATTTGTGGGGGAGAATGTTATCCCAGAAGAGTCAAGAATGAGGGAAAGGACTGTTGGAGCTGTCGTCTCTCCTGGTCAACAAGGGGATGCGTCAAGGGGAGAAGCCACCAGTGTAAGGGATGCCCAAGCCAATCAATGGCAGGAGCAGTTCCTAGCCATGCAGGCTTAAATGGAAAGAGTTTTAGCAGCGGTTAAAGCGACAAATATGGTGGAAAACCTACTAGGTAACACTGACTCTCCATTTACCCAAGCTGTAATGGCTTATCCTCTACCGGCAAAGTTTAAAATACCGACGCTAGAGTCATTTGATGGGTCACAAGATCCATTGGATCATCTGGAAACATATAAGACGCTGATGCTCATCCATGCTTATCCGAATGAGATCATGTGCCGTGTCTTCCCTGCAACACTAAAGGGAGCGGCCCGCACATGGTTCTCAAAGATAAAGTTGAGCACAGTCGCCACTTTTGCTGAGCTTAGCAAGCTCTTTGTAAGCCACTTCATTGGCGGACAAAAGCAAAGACGACCTGCCACTCATCTCCTCACTGTCAGATAGGAGAAGGATGAACCGCTGAGGGACTATGTGGGAAGATACAACAAAGTGATCTTGGAAGTTGATGAAGCTGATGAGAAGGTAGTCCTTGCTGCCTTCATGAGTGGGTTGCGGTCGCCTAGGTTCATGGCATCTCTAGTGAAGATGCCGCCCTCTGATCTAGCTAAGCTCAGGTTCCGAGTTCAGAAGTATATCAACGTGGAGGATGCAATGAAGGCGAGAAAGGATGTCGAGGGAACCTCAAGTTCCAAACCTGAGAGAAAAAAGCAAAGTGACTCAGGCAATGTCAAAGACAATAGAGACCCCAAGAATCGGAGATTTGATAACCGACCTGACAGGGGGCTGCAAAGATTTGATAATCGAAGGTTCGATGATAGGAGGTTTGGCGACTAGAGATTTGATGGTCAAGCGACCTATACTCCGTTGAATGCAAGTCTCGAAAATGTGCTCTTAGAGATTCAGCACTATCCAGATTTCAGATGGCCGGCACCAATGGTGGCTCCGGCGGAAACTCGATCTCAAGCAAAGTATTGCCATTATCATCGGGATCATGGTCATGACACAGAAGAATGTTTTGACCTCAAAAGGCGCGTAGAAGAGCTCGTGCGTCAGGGGAGGCTTGGTCGGTACCTTTTGGGTCGCAATAACATAAAGTCCCCTGACCGCCGAAGCCCGAGGAGAAAAGAACCCGAGAGGCAAGCTCCAAACCCCACTAGGTCAAACCAACAGCCAATCGGAGAGATAAGGATGATATCTGGCGGTTTAGCAGTAGGAGGGAAGTCTTCCTCCGGACGGAAGAAATATGCTCGGGACCTGGGCAATCAGCAAGAGATCTATGTGGCCAACTGACCGACAAAAAGGGTTAAAGGGGATAATCGGCCGATCACTTTTACACATGACGAGGCGAATGAGGTTTGCCAGTCTCACGACGACCCCATAGTTATCTCCGCTATTATCGCCAACTTCAAGGCCTGGACGACCCCTTAGTTATCTCCACTATTATCGCCAACTTCAAGACCTGGGGGATTTTGGTTGATAGTGGGAGCTCGGCGGACATTCTATATAGGGGGCGTTTGAGAAGATGAAGCTCGGTCGGGAGAGGTTGAAGCCCGTGTCTTCCCCACTGGTCGGATTCACTGGGGACCGAGTAGTACCTCTCGGTTCGATCGCTCTGCTAGTCACTCTGGGGGAGGGACCACACCAGTCGACAAAGATGGTCACCTTCCTAGTTGTAGATTGCCCCTCGGCATACAATGTGATCTTGAGGAGAACCGCCCTCAACTAATTCCAAGCCATCACATTCACGTACCATCTTCTGGTCAAGTTCCTGACCGAAGATGGAGTCGGATGTGTAAGGAGAGATCAGAAGGTTGCTCAGGAATGCTACATGACTTCATTGAGGGAAGAAACCCCCAGAGAAGCCCTGGTAAGAGATGGGCTCGAGGTTCGAGATGAAGAAGAAATAAGGCGGGGGGAGTCAGAAGGAGAGATGGAGGATCTGGAAGTGGGTTCCCCTGACCAGGAGAGAACAATAAAGATGGGGGCAGAGACACCTGAGCCTCTAAAAACGGAAATAAAGAATTTTTTTATGAATAATCTGGATGTTTTCGCTTGGTCTTACGAAGACATGCCAGGAATAAGTACGAGTGTGATCGCCCATTACCTCAACATATTTCCGACCGCTCGGCCAATAAAGTAGAAGAGAAGGGTTTTCTGCCCAGAGAGAAATGAAGCTATCGCTAAGGAAGTTGAAAAGTTAATAAAGGCGAAGTTTATCCGGGAAGTGCATTACCCCACCTGACTGTCGAATGTTATAATAGTCAAGAAATCGAACGGCAAGTGGCGGATGTGTGTTGATTTTACAGATTTAAACAAGGCGTGTCCTAAGGACAGTTTTCCTCTGCCATCTATTGATTTATTGGTTGATTTGACAGCTGGCCATAAAATGCTATCCTTCATGGACGCATTCTCAGGGTACAATCAAATAAAAATACCCAAGCGCGACCGGGAACATACCGCCTTCATCACTGACCGGGGGCTTTATTACTACAATGTAATACCCTTTGGATTGAAAAATGTTGGGGCAACCTATCAAAGGCTGATGAACAGAATGTTTGGAAGACAGATTGGACACAATGTGGAGGTCTACGTGGATGACATGCTAGTAAAAAGTAGAAGGGCTGACTCTCATGTGGCAAATCTACAAGAACCATTCAACACTCTAAGGAAGTATGGAATGAAGCTCAATCCTGCCAAATGTGCGTTCGGGGTTACCTCTGGCAAATTCCTCGGATTTATGGTTTCTCGCCAAGGGATCGAAGCTAATCCAAAGAAGGTCAGAGCAAAAATGGAAATGCAGCCCCCTCGGACAATAAAAGAAGCTCAGAGATTGGCAGGAAGAGTGGCAGCCCTGAACAGATTTACCTCTCAATTGACAGACAAGTGCCACCCTTTCTTCAAAGTTCTCAGAAAGGCGTTTGAGTGGACAGCCGAGTGTGAGGAGGCCTTTTTACAATTAAAACAGTACCTGGGGTCTGTCCCACTGCTCAGTCGAACGGCTCCAGGAGAAGAATTGTATTTATATCTAGTTGTTTCATCCACAACTGTTAGTTCGGCGCTTGTTCGAGAGGAGGAAGGAATTCAGAAGCCGGTTTATTACACGAGCAAGGCCCTACATAGAGCAGAAAAACGTTATCCAAAGATGGAAATGCTAGCCCTTGCTCTTGTAATGGCGGCTAGGCGACTGAGGACCTACTTCCAAGCTCACACAATCGTCATCCTAACAGACCAACCTTTAAAGAATTTTCTGCATAAGCCCGAGACTTCTGGTCAGTTGATGAAGTGGTCGGTCGAGTTGAGCCAATTTGACATCCAGTACAGACCGAGGATTGCAATGAAGGGGCAGGCCGTGGCAGATTTCATTGCTGAATTTACAACCCTACCCCAAGACCCCACCCTCGATGAAGAGACTGGTGATTTCTGGATTTTAAATGTCGACGGCTCGTCAACTAATAATTTGAGCGGTGCTGGAATAGTCATCATTTCTCCAGAGGGCTGTAAGTTCCAGTATGCTATGCGGTTCCAGTTTCCTGCCATGAATAATGTAGCAAAGTACGAGGCCTTCCTAGCTGGTCTCCGGATCGCTCGGAGAATGGGAGCAGACCGAATAAAGGTGCACAGTGATTCTCAGTTAGCGGTAGAACAGATGCAAGGGGAATATGAAGCCAGGGGAGAACGCATGGCCGAATACTGTGAAAAAGCTAGAGGCTTATCTAGAAAGTTTTCCAAGTTCCAACTCCAAAGAATTCCAAGGCTCCAGAATGAAGAGACTGACCGATTAGCCAGAATCGCTTCTTCGGAAGAAGTGAATGACGACGTACCGATCGAGATACTTAATTCTCCGAGCATCCAGACCCCATAAATTAACTATATGGAAGACGACGCTGAATGGGTAAAACAGATCAGAGCATACTTAGATAATAATATTCTGCCGGAAGATAATAACGAAGTAAGGAGGGTTCAAAATAGAGCAAGCAGATACTTGATCATGGATGGAATCCTTTACAAGCGAGAAAATAGATCTCCTTTGTTACGGTGTTTAAATGAGAAGGAGGTTGATTATGTTATGAGGGAAATCCATGAAGGGGTCTGTGGCAACCACTCGGGAAGTCGTGCACTACCTGGAAAAGTTTTAAGGTCAGGTTATTACTGGCCTACACTGGAAGCAAATGCTCGGGAATTTGTAAAAAAAATGTGACAAGTGCCAGAGATTTTCTAATATCCCAAGACTGCCAGCTCAGGAATTAACGCCTATCCAAAGCCCTTGGCCGTTTGCGCAATGGGGAATTGACATTGTAGGGACACTCCCTTTAGAGAAAGGGCAGAGGAAATTTGCAGTGATTGCTATCGATTATTTCACAAAGTGGGCAGAAGTTGTGGCCCTCCTGAGCATAACAGAGCAGAATATGAGGAAATTCTTATGGCAGAATATTGTGTGTCGATTCGGTATACCCAAGGTGGTCATCACTGACAATGGGAAGCAATTCGAAGGGAGACAGTTCAACGAGTTGTGTGAAGAATTGGGGATCAGTCACCACTATTCCTCTCTCGAACACCCTCAAGCCAATGGTCAGGTCGAGGTCACCAACAGATCTCTCCTCAAGATCATCAAAACAAAGCTAGAGAAGGCTAAAGGGCTCTAGGCGGATGAGCTTGCAAACATCCTCTGGGCCTATAGAGCAACTGAAAGAACTCCGACCGGACAGACCCCCTTCTTACTTTCTTATGGTGCCGAAGCAGTGATCCCTGTGGAAGTCGGTCTTCCCAGTTACAGAACGTTATTCTTCGATCCAGATCAGAACGACGAATTAATGAACGAAAAGATTGATCTGCTGGAAGAGAAGAGATTACAAGCTGCAATCCGAATGGCCTCCTACCAGCAAAGGATGCGCCAATATCACAACTCCAGGGTCCGACTGAGAGAGTTTGCTGTGGGAGATCTAGTACTGAAGCGAGTCAATCAATCCACGAAAAATCCACAAGAATGCAAGCTAGGCCCGAACTGGGAAGGACCATATGAAGTGCTCGGATACACCAGAAAAGGGACTTATCGACTGAAGCAACTTGGGGGCAAAGAATTACCTCATCCCTGGAATTCAGAGTATCTTAGAAGATACTATACTTAAAAGTTTAATTTTGAACTGTGATTTTGTTATTGTAAATTAACACTTGTCATTAATTACATTTAATATTTGAGCAGGGCTCGAATATTTATACTCTACAATGAATTCTGCTTCAATGACTCAATTGTCATGAATTCGACAATATGTCTACGCTGACTTTGATGATTCTACTATAGCTTAGCAGGAAAATTAACTAAGTCGAGCAGGAAAACGGCTTACATAGCCCGAGTATCCGACTGAATCGACATGGAAGATCGACTTAAAAGTGACAAATCGAAATGAAAGATTGACTGAAAAACGACAAATCGACATGAAAGATCGACTTAAAAACAACAACTTGGCATGGAAGAGCGACTTAAAAGCGACATATCGACGTGAAAGGTCGACTTAAAATCGACAGATCAACATGAACTATTAACTTAAAACTGACAGATCAGCATGACAGAACGACGTACGAATGATAGGTTGAGTTGACAGGTCAACTTACGACACGACATAAAGCAACTGGGTAAGAAAAATTTAATTATCTCGATCAACTCGGCCAAAATGATAGCCAGGTAATTATACGATTGGTAATTTACCAACTTAGTTAAGAGAAGCCCACAATAATTTTGCCGTTGATTTTAATTAACATTTGTTCATTGGTTTACAATGGCTCTACTAATCAGTTGTAAGTTCACATTCATTTATTTGTTTGTGATTCCTTATTTGTTATTTACACATATTCAATCAACTCCAGCGGCCGAGTTCATAAAATGAATTTCGAGCAAATGGTCCAAGCTGGTTCTTGAACCCGAACAAGGTAGAATGAGATAATGAGCTCGGCCTACCTTAAATATTTTGGTAGTTGAACTGAATAAAAATGAAATTAAAAACATAAACCAACAGCATAGAAATGAAGAAAAATTTCCTTGTAATATCACAAAAAAAATATCCTTTACATTGTTCCAAAAAAAAAAAAAAAAGGAAAAAGACAAGTAAAGGGAAAAGCCAGTAATTTGGTCTCCTGAGTAGCCATGAGCTCTGAGGTCTGGTCAGCCTTATGTTCCTTATCTATTTGATTAGACTGCTCAGGGACCCTGGACTCTTCAACATGATCTTCCTGTTGGCCCTCCCCTCCACCCTCTTCACCTTCTTCGTCTTCAGCATCAAATGGTACCGGCTCAAATTTCGTTAAGTCAAGATTAGGAAAGGCAGCTTGAATTTTCGCCTTGGCATGGTTAAATCCCTGCTCGAAGACAGAGAAAAGAGCTGCCTGATAGTCGTCGGAATCCTTGAAGTTCTGGACAGCCTTCTTCCCTGCTTCTAGCAGCTCTTCCGAGAGATCAGCGACCTTTTTCTCCAGTTTTTCTTTGTGGTCAGACACCTCGTTGAGCTCCTTCCACAGGCTGTTACATTCGTTGCCAAGAGCTTTATTATCCTGCATCAACTCACGGTTCTGGCGCAGCACGTCGTCCTTCTCGTGTTTGGCGACGGTTGCGACAGCTTTAGGTTCCTCAATTTTTGTCAGATGTTCTCGCTCTTTAGCTTCAAATTCAAGCTTATACACCTTGGTCTTCTTCATCTTGGCGTGAAGAGCATTTTCTGTATTCCCGAGCCTGGTGTAGAGGGCGAGGGATCGGACCATTGTCTGCACAAAACAACAAATCGATCAAAAGGTTGAAAGAACTGTGCACAAACAAAAAGGGAAGGACGGAGAGTTTCTTACTTTAAAGAACTCATGGTTATGCTCGTAAACCATGGTCGAGCTATGGCTCCGGCGAACGGCAGTCAAATCAGCCTCTGATACCGTGGCGAGGAGCCTCTGCCACGCCAACTCACTGCTCACATCGAGATTTTGTCTCGAGGAGGACCTCGATTCCGAGCCCGACCTGGTTGCCTCAATTCGCGTGGGGGCGCACGAGATTTCAAGCGTGCCGCTTGATCCCGACTCCTGAGGCAACTCCCCGGTCTTTTCCTTCTCCACCCGTTTTGTTGCTGTTGGTTGGGGAGGAGAGAGCGTGACTGCCTCGGTAGCGGCGGTAGAAGTAGACTTCGTCATTCTAGCCTTCTTGGGAACGGACGGTTTATCCCCCACTTCCTTTGTTGGCTTCCTTTTGCCTATATGTTTCAGGTAGCTCATGTCGAAAGCCATCTCAACACGCTCGGCTTGCTTGGGATCAACCGACGATTGATCTACATCAATTATAAACAAAAATTCAAAACTCATATAAAGATCAAAAAACGATCACAGAATTTATAATATAAACTCACTCCGCTCACATTCTGCTACCAGGGCTTCTTTAGAAGGGTCGGGGCCAAGTAGATAATCATCGAGATTATCAGCTGTGATAAAAAACTGAACCTCCCTAACGCTATGGAGTTTGGCTCGTTCGACAAGCCTTTTCTGTTCCCGAGTAAGAACAGTTTGCTTCCGAGCTGATCGAAAGAAAAAACTGGGGTTAGACTTCTAAATCCCAAATTGACCCAAAAATTCAACTAA
>JAVXUM010000040.1:5077671-5087854 GCA_035590655.1 Pouteria glomerata
TTTAATTAATTAATTAAGTTTAGGTCAAAGATAGCTTATCACTAACTTATATAGTCCAAGCGTGTTTTGTAACCTAAATTAATTTGAATTTCTTCTAAATTATAATATTATAATATTTTATTATTTTTTAAAATTTATTAACAATAGAAAAGTTAGTCAACAGTTGCAATTATTATACAAGAATTATGGTGACAAGATCCATTATTTTCACAATTGATGTGACGTAATCACGACTCTCTGCTTGGGATGGTGCTTAACTATAATTTGAAATTATAAAAATTAAAATAAAGAAAAACAAAATATGAATATTTGTAAATATATTTTTTTTGCTTTATTGATAAAATAGTAAAAAATTAATCAAATGTTATTAAAAAATAATTCTCCGTATACTGATAATAAAAACTCACTTTATGTTTCCTAATTAGCTTAAAAACACGAAATCAAACTTGAATAATAGTTCAATTAGTAGAACTTTAATTTATTTTATAATAATCGTTAGATTAACTTTAAACATTATTAATTTGAGTTTTCTTTAAAATAATTGAACGACTTATCCAATCATTAATTCTAGAGATTCTTATTTAATTGATCGTTAATTTTAAGAATGTGTGCTGAATTGAATATCTTGAATATTAAAAAAAAAAATACAAAATTAAAATACTTTTTTTCCAACCAGTTGCCATCACCTCCTTTAAAAAAAAAAAAAAAAAAAATCACTTTGTGTTCTTTCTTTCACTTGGCGACTATAACAATAACTGTATTTATGCAAATATATACTAATTATGTACAAATATTACTGTAATTTGACTTTGCTACACATATATAGAAATATACTATGAGTGTATTTAGAGTGATAAAAAATAAAATAAAATAAAAAAAATTCTTAGTTCGTAATTCGTGCAGTGAAATAAATTTTTAAAATTTTTAAAAGTTTTTAAATTTTTTTTTTTTTTTTTTTAACAAACCAAGCAGTTCCTAATTATATACAAATATGATTGTAATTTGACTTCGCTGTGCATATATAGAAATATGTTATTTGTATATATGCAATATATATAGCTATGTGTTGTGTAAAGAGAACGCGAACCAAAAACAGTAATTTCATATCATGCCACAGTACATAACTGTATATATGTATACATAGACTATATATATACAGAAGATATGGTTGTAATTTGACTTTGTCATGCATATATAAAAATATGTAATTTGTATATATGCATATATATATATATAGCCACGGTGCTGTGGAAAGAGAACGAGAAATGATTTTTGGGTTCTAACAAAAACAGTAATTTCATTTTGTGGCATAGCAAAATAACTCGTTTTGATTTCGCATTTTTAGAAAAAAAAAAAAAACAAAAAAGAATTGTTTGAACATTTGCACTGTGCAGAAAGTTATTAACAAAAAGATACTTGGAAACAGTAGGCGACAAACACAAAAAATAATAGATTAATTCATTCCAAATCACACTTTTGAGATCCCAAATCGGACATATTTCCTTCCCTTTCCCGCCCATGTTCACCTCACTACATCCTTTGTTCCCTGCAATCTCTCTCTCGCTTTCTCTCTCTTTATTTGTATATATATAATTTATATTATGCTCTGAAAGCTCAGAGATTCGCCAGGGTCGGTTGGTTCGAGACTCGGCAACTTTTGCAGCCCAAATGTCGCTTCTCTCTTTCCCTCAGTCTTTGCCAAATCCCACCTCTTCTTGCTCCCCATTTTTTTTTGTCAACTTCCGCTGAGCTTCGATACTGTTTCAATGGCGGAGACACCAATCGCATAGGTGAGCCAGCTGAAATGCATATATTAATTTTTCATTGATACCCACAGATTGTATTTATCTTCTTGGTCGGTGGTATATGAATCGAATGTAACGCTTTGCTCAGCAATTATTGTTGTTGTTTTTTTTTTTTTTTTTTGGATTCCTGTGTAACTGACCATATCAGTTGCATCAATTGCTGATATAATTTGCTCTATTTGCTAATGAATCGAACTCCCATCCACCGACCGATACAAGGAAAATTACAGATTCATCCGGTGTTATTATTATTATTATTATTTTTGCATGTCATTATTTCAAGCCAAGTCAATTTTCTCGGAAAGCAAACAATGGCTCCAATCAAGCGACCGAATAAGGACAAAAATGGGTTCCCTAATCAGTCAGGTAAGTAGGAAATTTGTCCTCAACCTAGAGCCGAAGTTGGGGCTGGCAGGCAGGGTACCATTTTAAGGGTTAGTGGAGAATGTGACATGTTCAGTCACGTGGCTTTGCTTCTCCTTTTCAATCCCCCACCCTTACATCCCCCTCCCCCTCTCCCTCTACCTCTCTCATTCATTCATCTTTTCATTGTGGGCCTAATAATATTTCTTAATATTTTCTGAACATCACTTTTGGTAAGTCCTCAATCCTTGTCCGTTGCACAAACTTTGGTACTAGTCTTCCCTAGATTTTTTGGGTTGTTTTTTAATTTCACCCCTTGGGTGAGCAATAAAGAGAGTGGAGATTGATCCAGATTAACCCATTTATACATTATTTTCAGGCAACACAAAGAGCAGTTTCCTTTTTGTTTACTCCATTTTTAACTTAAATTTTTTTTTTTCTCAGTTTGGTGGGGCTTTGTGGAATCCAGTTCTCTCTCTTTCTCTTCTTACTTTAGTTAACAATATCTACGTATTTGTTTATGTATATTTTATGCATATAGGTATAGGCAGAAAGAGAGTGGGTGAAGGTCCTTAAAATCGCCTTTATATCGGTGGGCTTACCTTTGCTCTTTTTGTGGTTGATTTGATTACTTAACTGTTCTTTGGTCATGTGATTGTGGTGCCTAACTTTGCAGCCCTCTTAACATTCTCCTGTTCTTTTTTCTTTTCCTTCCCTGTGATTTTCTCGTGAAAATGTGAATGTTAAAAACCAAACCTTCTTTGTTATTTTCTATGGTCCTGGGGACTTTTTTGTCTGTTGGGTTAAGAGTTCTGACATTTCACGCTCTCGGTCTCTTTTGCTTAAGTTTGGGGCAACACTGAGTTTCTTTATCTTCTCACTAAACAGCCAAGGAAACAGAAAATAAAACTGAAATGGCAGATGAATGATATTCAGTTATAAAAGGCAGCTTTCATCTGAAGAATTCTGGTCTGTGTTGCCTTTGATTTGGAAGATCTATTGCTTTCTTGAAGTTTCTCGAGAATGTGGGTCAGCTAGAGGGGTTGGGGAGAATGATGAAGGTATGGATATCCTGTGGGCTAATTAAAAAATTGTGTGAAATTGAGCTGCTTTTATCTCCTTTTGAAGATAAGAGTAAAGGATGTGGGTCTGTCTTTAGAGATTTTCCTCAAATTTCTGTCAACAGATTTCAGTCTCTACCATTATATACTATATATCACTAACTTTTCTATCGTTTCAGTGAGGATCTGCATCTAGCTGTTTCCACCAACAAAAAATCGGCGCTCAAGATTGAAGCGTGAGAATCATGGATCGTGAAAATGGAAAGTGTTGGGGTAGTAAAAAGGTTTGTCCATAACTTTTATTTCATTTACAGGGATTTAATTGTGTTTTTGCTTGCCCATTGAGACGTTTTACTGTATGGTTGGACTTGATTGATGTTTAATCATTCCAGTTTTTAATATTATTCAATGATTATCATTCACATATTGGGATTTCTACTGTGCTTTCTTGGCTGAAAAATTCTGAGACATTGCTTGCTGAATTGTGTTTCAGAAGGATTCCTGGAAGTCCATTCTGCTCTTAGCTTATCAAAGTCTTGGTGTAGTCTATGGGGACCTGAGTATTTCCCCTCTTTATGTTTACAAGAACACGTTTGCTGAAGACATTCATCATTCAGAGACAAATGAAGAGATATTTGGCGTTCTTTCTTTTGTTTTCTGGACTCTAACTCTAGTTCCTTTGTTCAAATATGTCTTCATTGTCCTTCGAGCTGATGACAATGGGGAGGGTGAGTAACAGAATAATCTGACAGTTATCCAAATCAGTTGGTCATAAAAACTGAATTCTCTGTGTATAATTTTGTAGGTGGTACTTTTGCTCTCTATTCCCTAATATGCAGGCATGCTAAAGTAAGCCTCCTTCCCAATCGACAAGTTTCTGATGAAGCACTCTCCACATATAAACTGGAGCACCCTCCGGAGAAAAATAGTAACTCAGCGTTGAAATTATTGCTTGAGAGGTACAAATCCTTGCATACTGCTTTGCTAATCTTGGTTCTTCTTGGCACTTGTATGGTAATTGGAGATGGACTCCTCACTCCATCAATCTCAGGTATTTTTATTTCATGTGAGGCGATTTTCAATTTGCTTCCATTTTGTGGAATTTTCTGACTAGAGTTTCTTTTGCAGTTTTCACTGCTGTATCGGGCCTTGAATTATCCATGTCAAAGCAACACCACCAATGTAAGGTTTCGTGTGCACATTGAAAGTATTAGTTAATATTTCAATCAATTATTTCAGTTTTTAGAGAAGCTTGAGCTGGTTAAGATGACAATTGAGTAGGACCAACGAAATTTTCTAAGAAGGGAAAAGGGTAGCCTTCTCAACTTCGTAATTTTTGTCAGTAGAGTGTTCAAATAGTGTCAAGATTATGTCGACTACATTGTTTTCCGCTTAATATTATCTTATTGCATTTTTTTCTTGTTATTACTTTCTTTGTCTCTACTATTTTTTTTGTTTTTCACATGGAAATTAATTCTTCTTGTTTTATATTGACGCCCTCTTACTGTGAGGGTTGCAGTGGTGAATCCTACTTTTGTTTTCTTTTTTTTTTTTACACCAATTTTGCTTTTGTTGAATTGTAGTTCTGTTTCTGAGTACACTGATGTCTACAAATTTTGACAATATTATACCTATTTGTAATTTAAAGATGCCAAGAAGTGAAATGCTCTCTACAATTGGATGGATATTGGATAACAGGACCCAATAGGTTATTTATTGTCCTAAACTATTTGGCATTGGGGCACCATTCTTCTCCTCTTTGGCATTATCCCTTTCACCTTTTATTTATTTATTTATTCGTTAACTTATTTTGGGTGGGTGGGTGGTTTGGGAATGCTACTCTGTATGTGTGGTTAACTAATGAGTCTTTTGATCCATAATAAGTTGATCTGAGTGGTAACGATGCATGTTTTCTGATGTCTCAACTCCTTGATAAAGTACAGAGAGGCAATGGATCATACGATTTTCACCTAAATTTGCAACACATGTATAAGTCAAAAATTTATGCTGTGACACTTGGGTGAAGTTCTTGTAATAAATTTTGTGCAAAGGGAAGTGAAGCTGGATTGGAGTTCTTTCCAATAGAAATAAATTTTTGTCAATAAGATTCTATCTGAGCTACCTTATGGTGCGTAAATTTGTGCACCTATCTATCTTCAAGAAGAAGATTATTGGACAATAATTTTCTTCATGATAAATAAATATTTTATTTGAGTTACTCTATTGGAGTAGTTTTAAACTTCTTTTTGGTGTTTGCTCAAAATAAGCTTTCTCAAATTAAATAGATGCATCAGAAAAGGAAGGCAAATATATTTTACAATTTCTAGATGAGATTTACCTTAACTGAGTATTTATGTCATTGTAGGTGTCCTTAGGAGAATTTTAGGCTTAACAGTTTCTGTGTTGCATACTTCTTCTTCCCTTCCTTTTTTTTTTTTTTTTTTCCCTTGTTAGGGACATATACATGAACCAAGTGCATAGATTTTCAGTTCTTCCCATGTTTCACTAAACTCTTTCTGCTCCTTAACATCTGTTTCATTACTTCCATTTGCAGATGCAGTGATTCCAATCACTTGCTTCATATTAGTATGTCTATTTGCATTGCAACACTATGGCACACATCGGGTTGGTTTTGTTTTCGCACCAGTGGTGTTGACTTGGCTACTATGCATCAGTTCCCTTGGCTTGTACAACATATTTCAATGGAACCCACAAGTTTATAAAGCTCTTTCCCCATATTACATGTTCAAGTTCTTGAGGAAGACAAGAAAGGGTGGATGGATGTCGTTGGGTGGAATTTTGTTGTGCATTACAGGTAAAATTGGAAAAAAGTAGCACAAATTAAATTCTCTTCTTTTCCAATTTGTTGGTCCTTGAAGTGTGTTAGTTCTTTATGATAATCATGTAGCACTCTATCATCAAGGTGCCAGAAATTGAGCTTCATTGCATCCAACAAGCAGTCTACATGACCACCAATGGTTGCTAGTAGTCATGGATTTAGGTCTATTTTTGTCTTCTGAAGATTAGGAAAGACCTTTTCTTTGGCAAATAAAATTTGTCTTGTAGGATTTCTTTCAGAGTTTAAAAAATGTGTTAGTGAAGTCAAGTGTTTTGAGGATCTATATACGATGTAATATAATCCAGCGCAGAACTGTCAAGTGGGACCCATTATCAGACTGGTCTTCACTGAATTTGGATTTTTTACTCCACTATTCATCCAAATTAAATTCAAAATTATATAACCAGAACATCAAATCTATGTTCCAGCAGGCATCAACCTTGAATACATTACAACTTCTATTTTCCCAATGTCCAGTGGTGCTAATGATTGTCCATGTTTCAAGATCTGTCTATTAACCAAGAATTGATTAATTCTCTCTGACAGACCTGTAAAGTTTTGTTAAAGAAAACTAAGTAGTTCCACAACAAATAAATGATGACACCTTTATGACTGTAATTGCAGGCTCAGAGGCAATGTTTGCTGATCTTGGCCACTTCTCTTATACTGCTATTCAGGTACATCTAGCCAGATATTTAGGTGGCATTTGGTTTGTTTTTCTATTTTCTGTTTTTTATTTTCAATTTTATGCGTTTTATGTTTTAAAAATTCCAAAATAAGAAAGCAGAAAATACTCTGTTTTTCTTGTTTTGAGATTTTATTTGTTTTGGATTAAAAATGCTCAAAACAACTTTTTGCTATTTTTTATTTCATGTGTAAACCTATTTTCTGTTTTTTAAAACAAATTTTAAAAACACAAGTATCCAAATACATTTTAAGCTATTTTTTTGTTTTTAAAAGCACAAAATGAAAAAAAAGTTTAAAATAGAAAATAAAAAATAAAAATAGAAAACAAAATTTAGAAAAACAAACCAAAAGAACCCTTAATTCCGGAGATTGAACTTTGTGTGCTGGCACGCACCATCTTTTCTAACCATTCATGGGTGTCTTTTGCCTGCAAAGAGGAATATTTCTTACCCTTCATCAAATTGCAGGTTGCTTTTACCTTTCTGGTTTATCCAGCACTTATTTTGGCATATATGGGTCAAGCTGCCTACTTATCAATGCATCATAACACCAATTACCAGATCAACTTTTATGTCTCAGTTCCAGGTATATTGTTTTCATTGTCACACTAGTTTTCCATCTGATTGATGCATGCATTATATTGTCCGAATAGTTTGTTCTGTCCATCTTAAATGGCTCAAAGAGATCACCTACACCATAACCAAGTTCACTCAGCAATGACTTGAAATATCCTAGTTGTAATAGGACATTTATTTGCACTATCAATCATTGCGTAGGCCCATAGAATATTTGGCTCCAGTTGATGTAATATTGGCTATACAATTTCTTGCTCACAGAATGTGTGAGATGGCCAGTGCTAGCTGTAGCAATCCTTGCTTCTGTTGTGGGAAGCCAAGCAATCATTAGTGGGACATTCTCCATCATCAACCAGAGCCAATCACTGGGTTGTTTCCCAAGAGTCAAGGTTGTTCACACTTCCGATAAGATACATGGTCAAATCTTCATCCCGGAGATCAACTGGATGCTCATGATTCTCTGCATTGCTGTGACCATTGGATTCAGAGATACAAAGCACATCGGCAATGCATCAGGTAATTAAGCCTTAAATCTGTTATCAGCTGGATCATTTTCCTACATTGACATCATATTGATGCTAGTTTGCTTCAAGCTTCAACCATTTGATAAACCAGCAAAGCACACATGCAGAATGTGTGAGACCACAAGGGGAGTCACTTCAAAGGACAATCAAACAGACATTCTGTTTCATTCGAATAAGATTTGATTTTGACCTGATAAAAACAATGTCATTTTTAACATTTTACGTTATTGCATTGGCTAGCCTAGCATAATTTAAGGCTACTAATTGTTTTCAGACTTCTAAAGTAAATGAATCAAGCACTGCCATATATAGAAGGCTGGTCAACTTGTATTTCATCAAAATTGAATTGGTTTTCCTACCTTGTTACCTGCGAGGGACCCTTTCTGATTTAAGTATTACGATCTTAATATTGTCTATTGCAGGGTTGGCAGTGATGGCGGTGATGTTGGTTACTACATGCCTCACTTCCTTGGTTATCATCCTTTGTTGGCACAAACCTCCGATATTGGCTCTTTCTTTCCTATTCTTCTTTGGCTCTATTGAGTTGCTGTATTTATCAGCTTCTGTCATTAAATTCCTTGAGGGGGCCTGGCTCCCAATCCTTCTAGCACTCTTTCTTGTGACTGTCATGTTTGTTTGGCATTATGCAACCATCAAGAAATATGAATATGACCTCCACAACAAGGTCTCATTGGAATGGTTATTAACATTGGGTCCAAGCTTGGGCATTGCTCGAGTCCCTGGCATTGGCATAGTGTTTACAGATCTCACCTCTGGTATCCCAGCAAACTTCTCACGCTTTGTCACCAACCTACCTGCCTTCCATCGCATCCTTGTCTTCGTGTGCCTGAAATCAGTAACTGTCCCTCATGTGCCTCCTGCTGAACGGTATCTTGTTGGCCGGGTGGGTCCGGCAGCTCATAGGTCCTATAGGTGCATTGTACGTTACGGATACCGAGATGTTCACCAGGATGTGGACTCTTTTGAATCCGAACTAGTTGAGAAGCTGGCTGATTTTATCCACTATGATTGGTGTCGGAAACATGGTATTGTTAGTCCAGGGAATGAAGATGATGGATCTCAGTCTGGTGGATCATCAAATGAGTCTAGATTGGCGGTCATTGGAACAGTGGCTCTCTCTGGCATGCCAGCTTTTGAGATAGAGGAAAGCGTGCAGCCAGCGAGCGTATCTGTTGGTTTCCCTACCGCTGACAGTGTTATGGATGTCATTGAGATGGAACAGGTTGGCGTTGTGGAAAGAAGAGTGAGGTTTGCAATTGATGAGTCTGAATCTGATGCAATATCCGAAATGGATATACAACTGCAAGAAGAGCTGCAAGATTTGATCATGGGTCAGCAAGCTGGGACAGCATTCATTCTCGGGCATTCGCATGTCAAGGCAAAACAAGGATCATCTCTGCTGAAGCGATTAGCGATCAACTTCGGGTATAATTTCCTGAGAAGGAATTGCAGAGGGCCTGATGTAGTGCTCAAGGTGCCTCCAGTGTCTCTCCTTGAGGTTGGCATGGTCTATGTTGTATAGCCTTATCTATATAAGTAAGTAAATGACAACTAGGAGTTTGTTCAAGTCATGTAGTATGGGAGAATCTCAATTCTCAAATAGATTTACCAGGAATGCAATTTGTGCAGGGCAATGAGATCAGAGTTCAAGAACCTTTTTTAACTTGTGACGGTTTGCGATCACAAGGAGATATGAAATGAAAGAAGTAAAACTCTCTTTTTTCTTTCTTCCTTACGGAATGGCAATGAGTTGTCCCAAATTGTGTTTGGTGTGGTTTTCTTAATTGTGCAGTTGCTGTTTTCATTGAGGCAACCATAGAAATACAGAAAAATTGGGAAGAAAGCTGGGAAATCTTTGTTTTTGACTGATGATAAAAATGAAACTTCATTATTGATCCCCTACCACTTAATTATTTTTTTATTTATTAATTTTATTTCAGTTGAACTCCACCCACGAATGAAGGAGATAATTCTTTGTTGTTTCATTTGACTTTGAACCAGAGAGCACAACTTGAGTGGTCCTCTCAATTTTCAGTAGTCAAGCAGAGGGCCACGTAATTTCCTACAAACCACCAGCTTTTGTGAGTGGCTCTCCTGCATTCTAAACAAACCAGTGGCACTAATTGTTCAACAAAGCAAAAACACACCCACACACACTCTTACTTCTCAATTTTCTTTTCCTAGCTACATACATACACACACACACGCACACACACACACACACACATATATATATATATATAAGATGCAGATGATTCTGAACCTTCTGAACTGAGGACCCAAAGCATTGGACTCGGGGCACAGATCG
>JAVXUM010000040.1:5088800-5100400 GCA_035590655.1 Pouteria glomerata
TCTGCTGATGCAATCTTGGATACAATCACTTCACCTTTCTGAACTAAGTCTCTGACTAAATGATATTTCCTCTCTATGTGTTTTCCTTTCTTGTGATATCTAGGTTCCTTTGATTGTGCCACTGCCCCACTATTGTCACAGTAAAGAACAATGGGTATATTAACACTGGGAACCACACTTAGTTCCATAAGGAACTTACGGAGCCATACAGCCTCTTTTGCTACTTCTGAAGCAGCTACATATTCGGCTTCCATGGTAGAATCTGCGATACAAGTCTGCTTTACGCTCCTCCAACTTATAGCTCCACCACCTAAGGTGAACACATAGCCTGAAGTAAATCTTCTAGTATCTTTATCTACTAGAAAGTCAGAATCGGTATACCCAATGGGTATAAGATCTTCACTGGAATATATAAGCATATAATCTCTTGTTCTCTAAAGATACTTAAGTATATGCTTTACTGCAACCCAATGCTCTAGTCCTAGATTTAATTGATATCTACTGACCATCCCTACTGCATAACAAATATCTGGTCTTGTACATAGCATAGCAAACATGAGACTTCCTATTGCTGAGGCATAAGGAATCCGTTTCATGCTCTCTATCTCTTGAGGAGTCTTGGGAGACTGATCATGAGATAGACCTACCCCGTGCCTGAAAGAAAGTAATCCCTTCTTGGAGTCTTGCATCGAGTACTTGATCAGTATTTTGTCTATATAAGTGGCTTGGGATAAACCTAATATCATATTCTTGCGATCTCGCATAAGTTTGATCCCAAGGATATAACTGGTTTCTCCCAGGTCTTTCATATCAAATTTGCTTGAAAACCAAACCTTAACTATCGATAATACTCCTATATCATTCCCAATGAGCAGGATATCATCAACATATAGGACCAGAAAAACTATTGACCAACCTTCTATCATTTTATAGACACAAGGCTCATCAGGATTTTGCTCAAAACCAAATGATTTGATTTTCTGATCAAATCTGATGTTCCATGATCTAGAAGCTTGTTTAAGCCCATAGATAAACTTTTGCAATTTGCAGACCTTTTGATCTTGGCCCTCAGCTATAAAACCATCTGGTTGCATCATATAGATGTTTTCATCAAGATCGCCATTCAAAAAGGCTGTCTTGACATCCATTTGCCAAATCTCATAGTTTAGATTTGCTGCAATAGATAAGAGAATCCTAATAGACTTAAGTATGGCTATAGGCGAAAAGGTTTCCTCATAATCGATACCTTCTTTCTAAGTGTAGTCTTTTGCAATAAGCCTAGCCTTGAAGGTTTTTACCTTCCCATCCACCCCTCTCTTTCTCTTGTAGACCCACTTACACCCAATGGATTTAATCCTTTCAGGTTTATCTATAAGTTTTTAGACTTTGTTGGAGTACATTGAATTCATTTATGATTTCATAACTTTGTGCCAACTTTCCGCATCCACATTAGTCATTGCTTTATCATAACTAGTGGGATCTAGTTCATGTTCATCAGAGACTCCCTGATAAGACTCTCCAATTAACATATATCTAGATGGACGTCTAATTGTTCTCCCACTATAATGAAGCACTGGTGACTGTTGCTCTGCAACTGGCTCAGGCTGACTTACGGATTCTGGATTAGGAATGGACTCATTTATCTGATTGGGAATAGCACTATTATTTGCAGATAATTCTTTAAGGACTATCTTACTTCTAGGTTTGAAGTCTTTCATATAGTCTTCCTCAAGAAAAGTAGCATTTGTGATAACAAATACTTTCTTTTCCTCAGGACTATAAAAGAGACCTCATCTCGTGCCTTTAGGATATCCTATAAACAGACAAACTTCAAACCTAGGTTCCAATTTATCTGCCTTTCCCTTCAGCACATGTGCTGGACAACCCCAAATGTGTATATGCCGTAAACTGGGTTCATTTCCATTCCACAATTGTAAAGGTGTACTGGGAATCGACTTAGATTGGACCAAGTTTAGAAGGTACATGGCTGTCTCTAAGGCATGACCCCAAAATGAGATAGGCAGTGTTGAATAACTCATCATTGACTTCACCATCTCAAGTAGGGTTCTATTTCTCCTTTCTACTACACAATTCTGCTGAGGAGTCCCTGGTGCAGCTAATTGGGAGAGTATCCAATTATCTGATAAGTAGTCCTTAAACTCATTAAGGAGATATTCCCCACCGCGATCAGATCGAAGTGTCTTTATGTGTTTTCCTAATTATTTTTCCGCTTCCACTTGAAACACTCTGAACTTTTCAAAAGCTTCAGACTTACGGTGCATTAATACACATAACCATACATTTAATAGTCATCAACAAATGTGATGAAATATTCAAAACCCCCTTTTGCTTATATGTTCATGGGTCCACATACATCAATATGTACTAACACCAACGGTTCTGTGGCTCTATTGCCTTTGGCATTGAAGGGTCTCTTGGTCATTTTACCTTTCAAACAGGATTCACACACTAGTAGTAGTTTAACAACCAGTGAACCCAAAGGTCCAATTTTAATCAGTTTTTGGATTCTATCTAGATTTATATGACCTAGACGCAGATGCCATAGATACATTTCATTAGTTTGGGAAAGCTTAATCCTCTTGTGGTGATTTGCTTCATTATTCAATTCCGTGTTTTGCAGTGAGTTTAATTTAGGATGCAAACAATATAAATTGTCAATCATTGCACCAGAACAAATAAACGTTTTATTCCTTTCGATTACTATGGGAGAATAAAAAATGACTGAATAACCATGATTATTCAAACTACTAACCGAAATCAAATTACGTCTAAGTTTCAGGTACAAATGGACAATTCTCTAAAACTAAAGTCCTGAATGCATCAAAAACTAAAGTAACTACTCCCAATGCTCTGGCTGCAACCGTTGCACTAGTTCCCAACCTAAGACTAACTTTTCCATCACTAGTGCCTTGGTTACCTGGAACTCTTGCAAAGAATTGCAAATATGATTAGTGGATCCAGAATCTATTACCCAGGAATCAGTAGAATCAACCATTAAACAAGTTTCAATGACGAGAATATTACCTGAGGTTCTAATTGTCCCCTTGGCTTTAGCTTGATCACATTTTTTGCCAAGTATGCTGGGCAGTTCTTCTTTCAATGCTCCTTTTGACCATAACGGAAACATTTTCCCTTTGGTTTCTTTTCCTTCATTTGATTATGCACCACCCCTACCTGAGCTGCTTTCTTGGGCTTGTTCTTTTTCTTCTTAATTCCTTTTCCTTTAGCAGAAGAAGAAGAAGCCCCATGAGTAAGATGAACACTTGGCACAAGCTTCAGAATTGATTCTGCTACCTTTAGCTGATTCATTAACTCAATCAATGAGCAATCCTTTTTGCTTATTCTGTAATTGAGCTTGAATGGCTTAAAAGAGGGAGCTAGGGTAGCTAAAACCATATCAATTTGCTCATCAGCATTGTATGTTCCACCCAATTCCTCTACTTGCCGAAATAGTGTAATCATTTTCATCATAAGATCCTGCACAGGTGTTCATTCGACTTAGCGAGTGTTCATTATCTCACTGATGATAGCTAACCTCTGAGTCTTGTCCTTTTCAACGAACATCTCAGATAAACATAACATCATATTAGTAGCAGTGGGCATCATTTCATGTTGTTTAGATAAGTCGCTAGATATGAAAGCCAAAATGTAACATTTTGTCATATCGTTAGACTTCACCCACTTCTTATAAGCATTTTGTTCAGCTTGGGGTGCATTTTTATTAGGTTTAGGAGGGCATGGGTCAGTCAAAACAAAATTATGCTCTTCCGCAGTTAAGATAATGTTCAAGTTCCTTTTCCAGTCCGTGTAGTTAGGTCCAGTTAATTTATGCTGACTTAAAATAGCTACTAGTGGGCTGAAATACATTTTTCTGAATAAAACATATAAATTTAAATGAGCATACATTCTTAAAACATAAAACTTTTGTACAAGATTGCATAAATAAAAATATATATGTGCAAAAGTAGAACTCTATAACTACTTTATTGTGCATCGGTAATCTAATTCTGTTTCAAATATGCCTCCGTAGGGTGGTCATATTTGTCACTAATTAGATTAGTCTACTTACTAATTTATTATTACTGTACTAGATATCTCATATCTAATAATAATAAATTACCGATATTTTCAACCTCTTAGAATTAATTTAATAAGAACTCCGTAGGGAGGATATTAATTATTCTAAGTTGAGTGTATAACCATTGTTTCAATTTTTCATATTTTCTCAAAATAAAAGCTACTGTAGGGTAGTCAATTTTAATTGAATAATATTTAAAATTTTATTTTTTAAGGAAATCCTATCAAGTAGCCAATACTAATTAATATTATCCGTAGGGAGCTCACAATAATTGAGATAAGATATTAATCTATTTTACTATAGGATTAACAATGGAGGCCATGTATTTTATGTCTAAAACCCTCTTCCACTCAATTTTTTATATCTTAGAGTTTTTATTTTGTTAATTTTTTATTAAAAAAATTTTCATTAGCATGCTAACTAATAATATCTAATAATTAAGTGGTTATGTCAATTTTTAAAAAAATATCCATTGACATGCCAACCATTAATATCTGATTTTATAAAATAAAATAATTAAGCGGTTATGTCAATTTCAAATTAACAAAACAAATGTATATATATAAAAAAAATGATATTTACTTTATCCTAATCACATTAGAATATAAATATCATGTAATACTAATTATACATGAACATGTAATATGGCATCCTTAATATCTATATGACATATTATCAAACAAACATTTATAATAAATAAAATTAATTAATTAATTAAATAACTTTAATTTAATATAATTAATTAATTAAGTAGCCTTAATTCAAAGTTTTATTAAGAAAAAGAAAAATTACATTAACAAAAGATCCTCCTGGATTTCTATCGCACGTGATATGGGCCCGTGGAGTGCATCATCTCGACCACGATTTTCCTTATTTTCTCGAGAAAGCCAGAGAGAAAGTGAGGGAAAGTTCAGGGGATGTGGACTGTTGTTGATCAATGAACTAATGCACAAAGTCTCCTCTACGATGTCCCTCTCTATTTCTCTTCGTCCCTTCACTACTGCTACATACCCGCAAACCCATCAAAGAATTCCCCGCTTCAGACCCGCCAAACCTACCTCCATTTCGGCTTTGACGCCGGCAAAGCTCTCAAACGCGCTCACAATCAGATCGGTGCACAAAAATCCGAACTCCGATCACTCATCTGTTGTCGCTCCAGCAAAACCCAGGTGGGAAAACCTACTTTCCACCGCAGCAAGCTTTTACCCTCTCTATGTTACTGTTGGAGGGGTTGTTGCTTGGTGCAGACCTTCCACTTTCTCATGGTTTGTTCAGAGAGGTCCAGCTTCGTATAGCTTGTCACTTGGGTTCATTATGTTAGCAATGGGTCTGACATTGGAGCTCAGGGACTTGTTCAATTTGTTCAGGCAAAGGCCTCTTTCTGTGAGTATAGACACAGCCTTCAACAAGTGTTTCCTATTTTTTTTTTTAAGTTGAAAATTGATGTCAGTTTCATATGTGAAGTTGAACTGGGTTGTAATTTGGATTCTTGTGTGTGCAAATGTCCATGAATTGCTCTTTTACTGTAATAATTTTTCTTGTTTTTTGGGCTTTTTGCAGATACTTTTTGGATTCCTTGCTCAGTATACAATTATGCCAACTTTAGGAATGATAATCAGTAGATGCTTAGGACTCTCACCTTCTATCTCTGTTGGTTTAATATTGCTTGGTTGTTGCCCCGGGGGTACTGCATCCAATGTGGTAAGAGTAATTTCTATCTGTTCTTGGTTCTTTATTCGACTGACACATTTGAAATTTTCAAGGATTAAGTTTGCGGAGTGAATGTCAAGTTTGTGGAAAACACGCCTACACTGGCAGATTCAAAGAATTTTTTTCCCCCCTTCTCTATACAATTAGCTTGTTGGTTCTCACTTATTTTTGTAATATTCCTGTTACGATTTTTTTTTTTTATAAGTTATATTCTTTGTTATGATTAATATTTGATTTTACTAGGATCTATGCTTATTGTCATGGTAAAGATGCTCCGATATCTAAGAATTGAACTGAATTACTATGACTCTATGGTAAACCACTTGAAACTATAGCTTTTACGTTTTGTAAAATGAGTGAGGCCTTTAGTCCAAGCATTGTAATATCTTGAATATCAGTCTACCAAGAATTCAAACCATAGTTCTAGCTGGAATAAGGTCAAATAAAGGAAGAGTTAGGACTTGGAGACAATGTGAATTCTTACGAGACCAAATAGATATTGAGCTACTTTGAGTGCAGTCATCAAAGAAATATGACCTCACGTTGGCCCCTTTTCTCACAAGTCTGCCATAGTATCTGTTGATTTGTTAACTCACCAGATAGCGAACTTCTTTACTATTAGTAAATCTCACAGTAGTGTTTATATATTAACTTTTTTTTTTTTTTTTTGAGTTTGGAGTTTCCATGTTAGGCTGTGGGATTTGTTTTTCGAAAAAAAAAAATAAACCTTCAGCATCTTTTTGATTGGCAGTGTTAGTGGGCCTTCAGTCTCTCTTTGTATTGATGTTGTGTGTTTCATTTTGATGAACAGTTAAATTTTCTAGCAAAATCAAAATTCTGAAGTGAATAAGGGAAACATCAAGTTAGACCTTTAGTCAATTTGAAAATTGAGCCAATTTGGGTAATCTTGTGAAAATCTAGGCAAAAAGTTCAAATCTCAATTTTGTGGCTTTCATTATGCAGTTTAACATGGATATTTGAAGATGCTTATGATTTTTAGAAGTTAGAACCTGGGGATGAGTTATTGCACATAATTCAAGCTCAAGGAACTCAGCCCTATCCCTACTCCTGTTAAAGCTCGGAAATTATTTAATTAAGGTGTAGAAAATAGGAGGCCTTTGAGTCTGCTTTCTGTACTAGACCGTCTTTAAACAACAGAATATGCGGAGCCAGTTTATTCACTGATCAGAACAAATTCTATGCACAGCTGTCCCGAAACTGAAAACACCTGGAAACTTTAGTTTTAATTGTATGTTCTCCAACTTGATTAAAATGGTTTTTTAACATGCCGGAGGGGCAGTGAACCTATAGAACATGAGTTGGGGCAAACTAGTCGTATATGAATATGAGCTAATTTAATACTTGTGCGGTTGTGCTGAACAAATCCCTAGCATTGTTTTTACCCTTTATACTGGAGTCCATACTTATGTTCCTACCACATCTCCTGGATGACTAATGCTTTTCCTGATTCTTTTTTTTTAATCCCCCTAGTATGTTTGACAAAGTATGGTTGAACTTTTAAACTCGGATCAAGCTGGTAAATTTCTTGTCTTCTCTGAATTTACTTTTCAATACTATAGTGGCTGTTTGACCTATGTTGGAAATCAAGATTCATTAGTTTTCTCTTGTTTTTGATCTGCATTCTGCTACCTGCAAATTGATTTTGCTAATGCTTAATGTAAAACAGCCAACTCTTGACAACAGTGCCATTTATAGAGTGCTACTTTCTACTAGTTATTAGAAGGAATAGTTGACTCAGGTAGACTCCTCTCTGTTTGGGGGTGTTTGGTTTGCCAAAACCCACCAACTTTTACCTACTTTTTGTACTTTTTTTTTTCCAATCAAATTTTACCACATATCACTTTTATATCAAATTTTTGTAGTTTTACTATACTTTTGGGTCAAACTTTGGCCAATCAAACACCCCCTTTATCATGATTGCTACCAATATGATGCAGAAGCCCAAAAAATAATAATAATAAATAAATAATTATTATTAAGATTTTACATAAAAATATTAAATAATTATTATTAAGATTAGATTTTATATTATGATTTTACTTTATTTTATTAAAGATTTATTTCATTTTAGGAAAGATTTTATTTAGATTTATTTTAAGTAGGATTTGTTAGAATATTTAATTTTTGCTTTATTTTTAACAATATTGAGGATATATTAGCCTATTTAAATGTTTAAGATGATCAGGGTTAAACACATTAATGAATATGAAAAAAATGAGTTATTGAAGCCTCTGTGGCTTGTCCTCCCTCCCCCTCTTGTTCTTTCTTCCTTCTCTCCTAAACTTCTTCTTCTCTTTCCGTTTCTCTCTCTTTACTTTATTCTCTATCGTCCTGCATCAATTTTGGTATCAGAGTAAAACCTCGATCACTAAATTTTCCTTAAATCAGAATTGTATTCATTGTCGAGAACCCCAAACCCTAATCGCCATCATATTTCAACCTAGCCGTTATCATAGTTCAAAATCCTAACCACTATCACAGTCCGAAACCCTAGCCGCTATTGTAGTCCAAAACCCTAACCCTTTGCGTGAGGTCGGTAACAATTCAGCAGATCTACTTTTGTGAATTTTCGGTAACACGTAACTCTGGCAAACACCACCACTGACGTCACCTTCCTCTGGCGACCTTCGGCGAAACTGCAACGACACTTCAAGATACTTCAAATATTTTTTTCAGCCCTTTTTAGTCTATTTTTGCATATTTCAAGTTGTCAATACACTACTGGTTATTCATTCGAATGATAATCATGCAAGTCCAAATAACAGCCCTTGCTAAAACCATTCAAGGACTGAACAAAGCCATTCAAAGACTGGACGCGAGATTCGAGAAACGATATTGGCGAGCAGCCTTACTCAACTCTATTCTAACCAAATATCAAACTCAAAACCGAATACAGTTCAGCTTCTCCATTTGTTACCTTTACCGATATTTCAAAAGTTATTGATAAACCGAACAGAGAATCTGATGACGACCATTTGAAGTGAAGAGAGAGCTTAATGATGGTCAAATTGAAGAGTTTATTTATGAGCCTAATCCTGATGACTTATTTTTCAGATGATGACGATGATAACCAAATCATGAGTAAGCTACTTGATGAAATTTTTGTGACTACCGAAATTGTTGTGACTACCAAAATTGTTACTACTACTAAAATCATTTCTCTTAGTGAGGCAAAGATTTTCAGTGATATTACTGAAGTCTCTGTTAGTATTATCAGGTTGAAGAGTATGCCTGAAATCTATAGTGCTTTTGTGGATTTTGTCTTTCCTACACCTAAACCTAAGCCTCTTTCACAAGTTGATCCATTTTTTGTCTTCTTCCAACACCTACAAGTTTTGTTTTCTGGATTGTGGTACTTTTATCTCCAGAGACTTTGTGAAAACACTAGATTTCTACCACCCGACGCGCGTCCATGAACATTGGGAACGGCTTGAACATCCGCTTTGTTTGTGACCAGACGATTGAAAAGTACGCAAATTTGCAAATCGAGAATGATCCAGAAGCCAAAAAAAAAAAAAAAAAATAATAATAATAATAAATAAATAATTATTATTAAGATTTTATTTTATTAGATTTTAAATAAAAAAATTAAAAAATTCTTATTAAGATTTTATTTTATTGGGATTAGATTTTATATTAGGATTTTACTTTATTTTATTAAACATTTATTTTATTTTAGGGAAAATTTTATTTAGATTTATTTTAAGTAGGATTCGTTAGAATATTTAATTTTTACTTTATTTTTAGTAATATTGAGGATGTATTAGCCTATTTAAAGGCTTAAGATAATCAGGGTTAAACACATTAATGAATATAAAAAAATTGAGTTATTGAAGCCTCTGTGGCTTGTCCTCCCACCCCCTCTTCTTCTTTCTTCATTCTCTCTTAAACTTCTTCTTCTCTCTCTATTTCTCTCTCTTTACTTTATTCTCTATCGTCCTGCATCACAGTAACTCTTATTTTTTTAATTTTTTAATTTAATTTTATTTTATTTTTTAGTTGTACTTAAGGCCTTCAATTTTTTTTTTTTTTTTTTTTTTTTAATTGTTGAATAAGTGGATGGGCAATACGTTGAAGAAGGCTGGGTGGACAAAACATGCAAAATCTGCAAGAAAGACACGAGGGGTGAGCCAAGACAAGTGGACAAGTTGGGCAGATATGTTCACGTGGCATGTTTGGAGAAGTCCAATTCTGGCAACTTCTTAACCAGACTCTTCTCTGGATGAAAACTAACAACTGAAATGGGAGATTCTCATTTTATTGTCATCTTGTTTCCTTGTGATAGATTCAAATGCTGTGCTAATTGTATGGTTTAAGATTCCACACACACAGAGGAATCAATGTTTACTGTTTTCTTTTTGGTTCTTTGGTAATCTTCTTTGCAGTTTGACCCCAACATAGCAAGTGACATGCGATGGATTACTGCTCTGATGTCTACTGAAATAACAGAGAGAATAAATGCAGATGGAAGACCTAAACAGCTTAGCCTCAATTGGGCTTGTTGGTTTGGTAAACAAACCAAAATCTATATATATATATATATATAGATATTTAAACCTTTCATTTTGAAAGTTTTTAACATGTTATTGACTCGTTTATCAATTTCTAATTTTTCAATTTTAAGCATTTCGTATGTTTTTTTTTTCAAACATGTGAATAACATCCATAGAGACGTTGGGAAAAAATATCAAATTTTAGTCAAAAAAAATTAGGTAAAATGAGAAAAAAGAAAATTACCTTTTATTTTTTGCCCCAATTAATGGCCAAAACATCTTCAAGGTTGAGCAGGCCATTGAATCACGTGGTTCAATTTGTAAATTTTGATGGCCGTCATATAAAATTAGTTTCGGTAATCACCTTGAAAAAACTTGCAATTTGGATCACGAGATTAGATCTTTAAATCTCGTCACGCTAGTTAAGTTCAAGTAACCCTTCTGATTATACATTCAACCGATACTCTACAAACATCGCCCCCAAACCCCACCCCCCGGCAATACAAAATCTGGGATGCTCAATTGGATCTTTGACTACAAAGTGTCAAGGTTTTGCAAGTAGTCCATAAAGTCAAAAGATGGGGGCATCAATGAACTTGGCATCTTCTGCAATTCATAGCATCCATTCGGTTGCTATTCCAATCTATCTGTTAACAAGCCAATCTAACTTGTCCTGCCAAGTTTGGTTGTAAATTTAGCAAATTATAAATAATGGCAGTGATCTGTTATCGGAAAACGGTATAATGGCAGTGAAATCTGTTACCGGTGAAACTTCTGGCGAAGAATCCGACGTCACCGCCGGCGTTAACAACCAGCCAAGGCAGGAGGACGAAACAAGCATTCAACGGATCTCTAATTTCCGCTTTCGGAGGCTCCGTCCTAATCGCAGACGGAGTCGGCGCCGGCAGCTGAACCGGAGACTCCGCGGCGACAGAAGAAGCGGTGGTCGACTTTGCGGCGGAAGGCGAAGTGGTTGCAGAGGAGCTAGATTTGGAGGGGTGGTGAGCGAGGCGGTGGTAATCGTCCAGGGAAAGCGGCGCCGGCTGAGGAGCGGAGGACCAGAGAGACTGTTGAGCCATTCGGTTCTTGACCATCTCAAGCTCGCCGTGAGTGACGGTTAGGGTTTTCAGAAGGGCGAAGAAGTCTTTTTCACTTGCACTTTTATTTTAAAATTAATTTTAATTAAATTAAAATCATTAGAAAAAAGGTCATACCCTGACCTTAGGGGCCCCCACTACTCCTGCCCTGGAGCAACATGAGGGATGTAAATCGCGGGA
>JAVXUM010000040.1:5100500-5114047 GCA_035590655.1 Pouteria glomerata
GTGCGATTCGAACCCGTGTGGCTGGGCAGGGGGTCTCCCCCCTCCCAGTCTTTGCCATCCGACCTATGCCCGGGGGCTAAATTAAAATCATTAGATCACTTTATAAAAAAATGAGAATAGTCAATATTTGGCAAAGCGAATAAATGATTAATTATAAAAACTTGTTATATTGAGCTCTCTCAAATTATTAATTTGTGTTATTGTGTACATTTTTCACATTAATATGTATAATTTTAATAAAACCTAGTCAATTAATATGAATATGAGGTAAAAAAACATATGTTATATATTAAAATAAATATTTATAATTTCTCATTAAGATAAAATAGCATCATATAAAAAAATAAAGGTTTTTTTAGTTATATAATCTCATTAGATCACTTAGGATTTTTATCAATTAAAATGTTTTAATATGAATTTTTGCTAACATAAGATATTAGTTTTTTTGTCTGTAATAATTTTTTTTTTTTATTTTTTGTGCGCATTATTAGAATAAATTTTGTTAAATGGTACACTGCTATAAATGGACAGTGCGTGCCATTCGAAATCCCAAATGCAAGGTCCTCATCAAAATAAAATGAAATTGACAAATTTAAGTTAAATCCATTGAGAGAACTTTTTTTAATCGGCTTACAATTCACTCTTCCAGCTAATAGGAGCACATAAATAAAAAGTAAGAAAAAAACTTTTAAATTTTGAAAACAAAAAATTTATGTGATATTTGATTTATTTTTTTATTATTTATTATTTATTTTCTGTTTTAAATTTATTTTTTATGTTATATTTTTAAAAATAAATAAAATAACTCAAAAAACATTTATTTACTTATGTTTTCAAAATTCGTTTAACGAATAAAAAATAAATTTATACACGAAATGAAAAATAATAAAAAATTATTTTAAATATTTTTAATCTAAAATAAAAAAATTCTTAAAACAATGAAAACATAACATTTTTTGTTTCATTGTTTTAGAATTTCTAAAATATAAAACATATAAAACAAAAATATAAAATATAAAAACAAACTAAATATTACTCATATAAAAACATTTCATCAAATACTTAGAAGATTAAACAACAATAAATTCTAAACAAATAAAATAAGGGGGTAAACGGCATGTTAACCATTCAACAAACTTGCAATATCAAACCCTGGTGGCGGGTGTGGCATAATACCACACCAACCAACCAAGCTAGCATCCACTGGCATGAGCCGGTCGCACAGGGCTTGCCTAGTGTGGTTTACACAGAATTTGTGGTTTGCGAGCTATTGCAGGTTTTTGGGATTTACTCAGTGCACTAATTCGTGACTGTGAGTTTTTCGTCATAAACAAAAAAAAAAAAAAAAAAAAATTGAGTGGAATAAGTACAATTAAAGGGAATGTATTTATTTTGGGGGAAATTAAGCTCAATGTTAAAAAACCTAAGGACTTATAGCATTCTCCATGCATGACAGAAAAATTTAGGAATACAAAAAAATCTAACACAACAAACTAGCATACATAAAACTCAAGCATTCTATGTAAATGGGGTACAAAATCATGTAAACCAAAGAGTTTCTAAGTAAACTAATCATTTATAATATTAAGATAAATGGAAAGAAAAATTAATTTTAAATTATGTCTCAAAAAGATCCAAATATAAGTTATTTTTAAGTTATCTAAAGTCATTTGCCTTAATCCATTCTTGAGAAATGACTCTCCCAAATCTCTCTAATCTATTTTAAGAGAAAATTTAAATTTTCTTCCACTACAATTTCTTTTAATACTCTTAATTTGATATTTTTAAAGTATTAAATGTTAATTTTTAATTTCTAAAAATTCGAAACACCAAAAGTACGAGTAGATAAAGATGACATTAAAATTGAGTTTTAAATGAATTTATTTATGTAATTAATATACTAAAATAGTGTATAAATATATGTAATTAACCAAAAAAGAGCTCACGTTGCAACCGATTCAGAATATCATGGCCCCAATTGGCGGGAAGACCAAGAGTTGGCGGGAAACATACCTAACCCTAGTCGCCTATTTCCGCGGGAAACCAACGATACCATGCATATTCCACTTCTCTGAGTGCGGGAGAGTAAAGGCAGAGTGTCACAGAGAACAATGGTGGGTTTACAGTATGATTTCCTGGCAAACCCTCTTGGAGCCGTACGATTGACGTTCGACAAGGCGTTGGCCTCGGGCTCCGATCCGGCTACCTTCGACGGTAGAGACTGGGGCACCGCCGATCTCTTCCGCGAGTTCCTTATCGATAACGGTGGCCTCTCTCAGGTAAAAAAATTCTCACTTGCGCCTCTTTTTTTCTTTTGTGTTGATCCGATTGGCTAGAATACTAGGGTTTGCGATCCTCTGGACTTATTTATTTTCTGATTGATTGTTAATTAATCCTGACAAGTTTTCTGCATCTATGAATTCCAAGGATTTTTGTTTTCTTTCTTTCTTTCCTTCTTCTTCTTCAATAATCAGGACTGGGTTTTTAATTGTAATTTTGGAATTCAATTTATTGTCAAATCTCAACTGCTGTTTATGGTTTTGGGAAAACATAGGTTCCGATACTGAATAGTTCTAATATACAATGGATTCAACCTCACACACTAGTTCTATTCCGAGGAATGATACAAGACATGCCGGGTAATGAGTTTTATGTTGGTGCCTACAAGGTAATTTGCTCTTATCTAGTTAGAACTCATCTTCGTATTTTTATCACAGAACTCCTGGCCTTTAAAGATAATTTTTTTTTTCTTTGGGTCTTGTTTGAAGGACGGAGCAACTTGGAGAACCAACAAATTTACGGATATTGCTCAATATCCAATCGATTCATCTTCTGATATGCGGGTTTGGGAACGTCGGCTGCTGTATTGTGTTCCGGTGAGTTTATATATGCTAAAATACTCTGAGCACACAATCATGCCCTAAATTCAATACTAATTAGATGACTGCCAGTATGCAGTAGCTGTTGGAATGAAAATAACGAGTGGCATTTTTTAGGAATTCCTTTTTTTTTTTTTGTTTTTCAATTTGTGCCCAAATTATCTGGATGACCAGATTCTTTGGTTTGGTACTTCCCTCAATTTTAGGTTCCGGGGCTGAATTCATGGGCTCAATGTTCTTCTGAAGTTGTGGTAAATCGGACCTCTCCACAAAGGGAGAAGCGCCAGAGGGAGGATGATGCCACTGATGAAATGGATATGCAAGTAAATTACCGTCTGTTATTCTTCTTATATATGAATGGGTATCTTTCAGTCAGTTATATAAAGGTTTAGAGGGCATGACAAAAGTTCAAAATAATCTGTATTGTTGGATAGCTTGTCAACATATCTACTTATTAATAAAAGATTGTCAACATATCAATGACCCAGTTTGGCTGACATGAGTGTCTAATTGTGTTGAGAATGTTTTGAAATATTGTTATTTTCACCATAAAAGAGATTCCAAGGCTTTTTCCCACCTATGCCATGTTCTTCTTGTTCACAAGTGTAACTTATTTTATTGGTTGACAGGGGTTGGATCACGAGTTCCAGGATTCTCCATGTATAAAGAAGATGGTAAGCAAAAATGATATAATCAACTGAGTAATTGGCTTTACACCTTTCTATGTTTTCATTTTTGGGCTTTGCAAGAATAACAATCCTTTGAACTTCTATTCTTAGTGGTTTATTCTCAATTCCCTGGTAAAGGTAGAATTTGTGGTTAATTCAAGTTATTTTGATTTTGCTGTGTAGCTTGTTTTAAGTTCATATTTAATTTTCAAATTGGATGAAAATCAAGAAACTTCCATTTCTGTAACTTGTAACTGTCAACTGCCTGGGCTTCCTAGCCTGATAGACATATCACTACACAATGTGTAACAGAAATGCCAATGCCAAGCTTGTGGCTTATGATATCTTAAGAAACTATATATATATATAAGAGATAAAAACCTAAGAGCAGCACAGGTCCAGTTATAGGGTGCCGCCGGATATAATTTTATTGGACATTTTTAGTAGAATTGTCCTTAACCTTTGAACCAGTACTGCTATAGTACATGAGACTTCTTGAAATTGTAGCCCTATTATTCCTGTTCACCTCACTGTCTCTACAGGTTTGAAATTTCACTGGAACACTTCTCAGTAATTTTATTAATTTTTTCTGAGTCTTTTTTTCTTTCTTTACTAGCGAGAAGGTGGGCCTCTTTCCCTTTCTTCTCGTATACAGGAGCCAACAACTGAGGGAACTTGTTCTAGTACGAGTACGATGCTTGATTTTGACAGAAATCTACTCCCTTGTCTTGTGAAGGTGAATGTGATCCATTTCTTTGTTTTAAGCTGCATGTAAAATAAAAATTTCAACCCATGAAGCATGCTTACTACTTTGCTTCATCCTTGGTACTTCCAAACACTTATGTAGGTATACGACTCTTCAGAAGCTGAATTAAAGCTGAATGATGTTTTCGAGTTTGTTGGTGTCCTCACTTTTGATCCAGAGCTCAGAGAAGACAATGATGATTCTGATGAGTTCACTAGTAGTTTTTGTGAAGATGAATTGACTCAGTTGCCACCTCGCAAGGTTTAGACCTCATCTTTCATTTTCAGATATTTTGACTTTTGCCTCTCTCTCTCTCTCTCTCTCTAGTGTTTTGCCTACTCCCAATGAAATTTTAGCAGCTAGTTAATTGTGGATTTATAATACCATTCATCTTTAAATGTTTTGCCAATAAATATTTTGATCAAATAACATCGTGGTGGGTGGAATTATTAGTGTTTGGTTGCCTGATACTGCTTTTGAGAATTAAACTACTGTCTTTTCAATTGTCAAACTTGAACCCACAAATGGTCTGAAGAACAACCTCTCATTTGATGTGCTCTATGTCATCATTACCAAATATGGTATAAGTTGACTGACTAATTTAGTTTCTCCCTCGATAGAACATTCTGCTTATGATTTTTTGTGGTTGATGATTGTGGTGTTACGATGGTAGTTTTGGTAGTGTATAGGTAGACTGGAATAAACTTATAAATTTGAAAAGAAATCATTTCGTAATGAGCTATAGTCCAATGTATCTCTTCCAGCATCATGTTTATTGTGATATAAGCAATATAATTTGAAATCTTAAGATGGCTAAGAATAATTAAATTTCTGTAAAGTCATCATGAGATTACATTTGCATTGCGGGTGGACTTCTATGTAGCTTTTGCATATTTTTTCTTTGCTTTGAGTTTTTGATTTGCATGATGCATGCTTTGCTGACCTGGCATTTAATATTGGAACTAAATTGTGTGAGTATCATTATTGCTATAGAGACCTAAAGATTTTCTTTTTGGCTGGTATTGAACATAATAAGCTTAATTATTTTTGCAGGTGCCGCGCCTCCATTGTCTTATACATCAAAAGCTCGCAGCTCATGACTTCCTTTCTTTTTCCCCCATGATGGAGGTGGTTGAATTAATTTTTTTTTTTAATCTCTACATAATTGAATTTTCATTAACCAATAATTGTGATTTTTATTTTTTTTTTCTGTTTTTTTTTTTTAATTTCCTTACCATGTTCAATTAATCCATGTATATATATATATGCACACACAGCCAAAGCCTAATTTGGTGAAAGAGATAAGGGAGACTCTGCTGGGATATCTTACCAATGTTCTTGGAAATGATGGGGTGGCAGCTCATTTCATGTTGTTGCATCTTTTGTCAAAGGTATATGGCTTGTCCTCCTAACATGCTTCTCAGTTTTATTCAATGTTGTTTAGGGAACTTGTGTGAGCGCATCTTTCCAAGTACCATTGTACCCTCTCTTATTCAAAAACGTTTTGTCATTTTTTTGGGGGAATTTATTGCCTCAACTTCTTGCACATTTTTTGACTTTTGTTTCTATATATAACAGGTGCATTCCAGGGTTGACACACTTGCTGTGGGGAAGCTTTCACTTAATCTTACTGGTTTCAGCAAGGAAAGTACTTCTGTTTTTGGCAGTCATCTAAACCTTTTAGTCAAGAATCTGTTACCTTTTACACATTGTGTACCTCTTACCGTGGATTATCTTAACATTGCTTCACTTGCCCCAAAAAAGGATTACCAAACAAACAGGTAATCACAATTTTTTGTTTGTGCAATTATGTATTGGATTAGTATTATTTTAGCATGCACAATCAATTTATTCATGATTTTCTTTCAACTTTTTGTGCTTGATACTCCAGATTGGTGTCCGGACTTCTGCAGCTGGCTGAGGGCTCACATTTGACGATTGATGAGACCAAGTTACAAGCAGGGAAGCTCAACTCTGTTGGGGTTGAAAATGCAAGATTGCTGAAGAACCTTGTGGAGATACAACAGGTCATTTTCAATTTATATCCAATTTGTATTCACGTTGTATTTTTATGCATGCATGCATTTAGATCTTGCAAGCCTATGACAAGAAGCCTTTATACAGGCAAATATTGGAAAACTCTCTATCCTTTGATTTGTTACAGCAGTCATTGCTTTTGAGAATTTCTCTACTTTGTTTGATTTGTTACAACAGTTATTAGTTAACTTATGATAGTAATCTATTTCTTATGTTTTGTGGATTGCACCCTTTTACTTCAGAGCCAACTTTTGGAACTTCAGTGCTTTCATTTTATACTTGCAGGTGGAGTATGATTTTACGTATTATAAGATGGAACTGGCAGCGGATGTCCAATTACTAATTCTTTCTGAGGGGAAATCAAACATCCTGCCAGCTGATCTAGTTCTTCCATTCCGTCCATCTTCAGTGAATTCTTCTGGAATTGTGGATGCAGAAGCCCTGAAAGCTTGGAGATGGTACTTGGCTAGCCTAAGAACATTGGCACATTCAATTGAGCCAGAAATGCAGAAGGTATGAGCTGACGGATTCCTTTGCTCACACATGTTCTATATTCTATGAGATGGGTGTTACTAAGGGCAATATTGATGCATTCCTGTTGTATATTTCACCATCCAGTGGATTCTGTCAAAAACGTCTGTCATGATGTATCAAGGTTCTTTGAGGTATAATTAAATGTAATGTGAGTCGGCTGGAGCAGCAAAGATTTTCTGCCACTCCTGTGCTGAAAATGTACATGAACTATGAGAAATTATCTCATAGACCCCGTACTACAGCACCACCAATTGAAATTAAACACATGATAATATGGCCCATGCTTGCATAATATGTTCAGTTTCTATTGCCTGGGCACGTGTAAGCTTGGTCTATGGAATAATTCCTCACATACTACAAGTGATGTTTGTGGGTTTTATAAATTAGGGTAGGGTGAAGTGGGGTGGGGTGGTATTCAGTCAATACATTGACCCGTACAGGGAACAAAGAAAGTGCCATGATGCTTAAGTATGGACCCATAAATGGACTGATGTTTCAGGTGGTAGAAGATGACTTGGTTGCAGCTAGGCAAGCTGATCGGAGTCTAGGCAGCCAAGAATTCAGCAGGTTAGTTCTGAGAACGTGTGTATATATAATGATATTTCATTTTCGGCCTTGTAACTTGTAAAGCTTTTGATCTTTTTTGCTTGCAGATGGCTGACAATGGGCCGATTGATGTCGGTGAGTTTTGGTGAAACATGTCTTTCATTGGAACACTGGCAAATGGTCAAGGAACTTGAGAGGCTAAGAAGGGAGAGGCTCCAATGCAGCATGTAATCAATTTTAGGGCAGGAAAAAAAGGTTGTAAATGATTTAACTGAGTTTTCCTGATATGTATTGGCCCCATCGAGGTTGAGCCATTTTTTTATGCAATGGATTTGTTAAGAAATTTCACCTCTTTTTTTTTTTGAAAAAAAAATATAAAAACTCTGAATAGATTTTCTATTTTATATATTTAGGGTGCATTTAGTGTTTTAAATTTCTCTAAAAATTTTTAAAAGTTAACTCATTTTTTATTTTACTGTAAGAATTAAAAATTTATAATTTATTTTATTTTATTTTATTTCACTCCAAACATCTGTGAGTGATATTTAGTGTTACAAGTCAGATTTTGAGAGGCTTTTGGTTTCTAGCACTAGAAAAATCCTTACTCTTATTTCCATGGATAAGACAAGTCAGCTGCAGTTGGATGTCCAAATGCCTTCTTTTTTTTTTTTTTTTTAATAAGGCCATTGGCAGCAGATTGGAATCAAATCTTTTAATCAAAATATGGATTAAAGTTTCATCGGCTCCTATTTTGAGAGAACCTAGATTTAATATTTTGACTTGGCTTGAGAAAAAGGCACCTTTGGTGTGAAATAAAATAATATAAATTTTTATAAAATTTTACAAATATAAATTACGAAATTATAAAATTTAAATTTTTTATTCACTGCACAAAATATGAATTATTAATTTTTTCAAATTCATATAAATTTATACAATTTTAAACGCACTTAAAAATATTCAATAATAAGTTTGATTTAAATTTTGGATCAAGTTTGAGATTAAAACTATAAGTTTGGACTTACTTTGGCTTAATAAGCTTATTACTTTTTTTTAATATATATTTTAGATTTTAAGTCGAGCTTGACAAAAATCCCAGCCCAAGATCAGCTCTACTTGTGGAAGAGAAATAAAAAAAGAAGAGAAATGTATTAAATATATTTTTATGATTCTCCCTTCTTCACTTCAAACCCAATAATCAAATAAGAACGGAAGCAAATTTTTATTTATTTTTTCTTCTCTACTTCTCTCTCCAAACTATGGTTGACATTGCTATATCGATCATGATTGCTGGAGAATTTTCAAAAAAAAAAAGAAAAAGTGAAGTTTTGGATTAACAATTTAATTTTAATGAATTAAAAATTAAAAAATTTAATTATACAGACTCCGCATCCCTTGTAACTAAAAGCAGTAAAAAAATTAACGAATTTAGAATTTTAAATATTTAGGTCATTAAAATAATTTTTTTGTTAAATAGTCCATTTTTTGAAAATTTTTTTAAATTAATTTCGATTTCTCTTCATGATTGGAAAAAAAAAATGTAAAACCATGCATAATTTTGAGGGTGGGAGAGAAGGAGAGCGAGACCGGGCGCGGGCAGGGGTTTGCCGTGAAACGGAGTGATACATGTGGGCCAATTTAGGAGACTGGTAAAAATATGGGGGTTGTTATGAAATTTAAACAGACTACTGCGATTGATTTGTAATAATTGAAAGTGTTAGATTTAGTAATTTATATATTTAGTATATATTCTGTATCTTTTAATTTATACGTTTCTTATTATGTATCATACCATAATTAGATTATTATGTATCCTACTATGATTAGGTTTAGGATTATTGTCCTATTATATAAAAGACCTTGTATTATCTTTCATAATACACAATCAATATACAGAAATTCTTTTCTCCTTCTTTTATTCTAACATGGTATCAGAGCTAAGACTTTAATTCTTCTTCATCAACCAAGCAAGCCCTAGGGTTTTGTTGTTTCTGTCTCTGCTTTTCTAGTGATTATTGCGGCGTCTTTATACATCATAGGATTCGTTTTTCTTAGACGAACCCAACGCCACCAACCAGAACCAGAAAGGAGATCCCATGCGCTCTCACACGCATCCTGAAGCTCGGTTCCGTCGCTGCTCATCGATCAAGCAAGTCAGAGATTTTCTTCCTTTCTGTCGCTAGTTTTCAAGTGATTGCCCGGTGTTTTTATATACCATCGGATTCGTCTCTTCTAGACGAAACCAACGCCACCGACCAAAACCAGAAAGAAGACCTTAGGTGTCCTCACGCGCGGCCTGAAGGGTACGCGTAAATTCACGCGCCGCTGGTTGTTTCACCGTCAGACTGGTTCAACTTGTTTCTTGGTCCGGTTCAGTCCCGTTTGGGCAGCTTTTCAACCTGTTCAATTTGTTTCTTGTTTCTGCTCTGTTTTTCGTGTATTGTTATTGGTACATTATGAAAGCTGTTTCGATGGACCGATCTGCTCGACCTTGTGTCTACTGTCAAAACAGGGGTCTACCATACACTCATTCATTCGAGCACTGTCCAGTTCGTAAGTGCTTGACTTGCCACAAAGTAGCTCCTGGGCATTTTCAAAACGACTGTCCTAAGTCTTCCTCCTCTGGAAGTTATTCAAAAAAAGGATCCTCTAAATCTTCTGCCAAATCTCATGGCTCTTGTAGCACAGCTGCTGGTATAGACAAGTCTTCCTCTTTAGGTCCATCCTTCTCTATGGCAGATGTAGAGTCCATCATTCAGCAAGTGCTTGCCAAAACTGGTACTTCTTCTACTGCTCTCTCTGCCATGCTAGGTACTTCTTCTTAGTATTTTGATTCAGAATTTTGTAATCATATGGCCTCTGACTCTACACTTTTTTCGTCTATTGCTTCATCATCTTCTATTCCCACTATTCATACTGCTGATGATACTCATATGTCTGTTACTCACACTGGTCATATCTCTACTTCATCTATTCCTCTTTCTGATGTTTATCATATTCCTAACCTTGCTTTAAATCTTGTGTCTGTTGATCAATTATGTGAACTTGGTCTCATCATTACTTTTTTCTGCTTCTAGTTGTGTGGTGTAAAACCCACAGATGAAACAGGTTCTTGGGATAGGCCGTAAGCATGGGCGTCTGTTCGAGATTGTTTACCTCAAACTTCCACCATCCTCTGTAGCTTCCGCTGCTGCTTCTGCTTTCACTAATTCTGTTTTTAATCTTTGGTATTGTCGTTTAGGTCACGTGTTTTTTAATCGTTTGTAAACTTTAATTTCTAGTGGTCAATTGGGTCATGTAAGGTCTGAGAAAATTAATTGTTTATCTTGTCAAACTGCTAAACAACCTGCCTTACCTTTTAATAAAAATAATTTTATTTCTCGTGCACCATTTGATCTTGTTCATTCTGATATATGGGGACCATCACCCACTCCCACTATGGCAGGATCTCATTATTTTGTTATTTTTGTGGATGATTATACTCGTTATACTTGGTTATATCTTTTGACCAAACGTTCTGAACTTAAACAAATATACTTTGATTTCTAAGCAATGGTAAACACTCAGTTTTCTCGTACAATCAAAGTTTTTCGAACTGATAATGCTATGGAATATCTTGATTATGAGGCTATATCTTTTCTCCGCTCTCAAGGGACTCTGTCTCATCTTTCTTGTCCAGGTACATCTCAACAGAATGGTCGGGCTGAATGTAAACATCGTCATCTTCTTGATACGATCCGTGCCCTTCTTATCTCATCCTCTTGTCCTGAAAAATTTTGGGGGGAAGCTGCTCTTACTGCTGCCTACACCATTAATCGTGTCCCCACATCTGTCCTTGGTAATTTTACACCCTTTGAACGCTTATATGACACTACTCCTGATTATTCTCATCTTAGGGTGTTTGGGTCTGCTTATTTTGTTCTTCTTCAACCTCATGAATGCACTAAACTCGAACCACGCTCTCGTCTTTGTTGTTTCTTGGGCTATGGTATTGAACATAAGGGGTATCGTTGTTGGGATCTTATTTCTCGGTGTCTTCGTGTCTCTCGACATGTTTTCTTTTGGGAACACAAGATGTTCTCTACTCTCTCCCCATTTCATCTTTCTCGCTCTTCTCATACTCCTCTTTTCACTGATATTTCCAAGATTTGCATTCTGACGTATTTGATGCAGATAGTTCACAGATCCCTCAGACACCACTGCTTACAGATCATCCCGAGGCACCTGGGCCGTCTGCTGGACCTGTGACCACTCCTGATGAGTCTTCTTCTCCGTCTCCTGTTGATGATTCCTCTCCTTCAGAACGTCCTAAACGGGTAACACAACCTTCTGTTCGTCTTCGTGATTATATTGTTGGTTCTGCTACTTTTTCTACTCACGAACATTCCTCCTACCTTGAGGCTTGTACTAATCTTTTGTGGCAGCAAGCTATGGATGATGAGTTACAGGCTCTTAAGAAAACTCATACTTGGGATGTCGTTCCTCTTCCTCCTGGAAAGACTGCTATCAGTTGCAAATGGATTTACAAAATTAAAACTCGTTCCGATGGTTCCGTTAAGCGACACAAAGCTCGACTTGTTGCTCGAGATTTCACTCAGGAGTATGGCATTGACTATGAAGAAATCTTTGCTCCTGTTGCTCGACTTACATCTGTTCGTAGTTTACTTGCCATTTCTGCTGCTCGTAACTAGGATCTTTATCAGATGGATGTTAAGAACGCTTTTCTGAATGGTGATGTTACTGAGAAAGTCTACATGCAGCCTCCTCCAGGCTTTTCAGTTCCATCTTCTCATGTTTGCAAGCTTCGTCAAACACTATATGGGTTAAAACAGGCTCCTCGTGCCTGGTTTGCAAAGTTTAGTTCTACTATTGGTGAGTTTGGTTTTACTCTAAGTTCAAATAACTCAGCCCTGTTTCTTCGCACCACTACGGCTGGCTCTACTCTTCTTCTTCTTTATGTGGACGATATGATTATTACAGGGGATGACAGTGCTGGCATTTTTAATTTCAAACAATTTCTCAGTCACCAGTTTGAGATGAAGGATTTTTGGGGTTTCTCAATTATTTTTTGGGTTTGGAGATCTCTCGTGATTCTTTTGGTTATTTTCTCTCTCAAGCTAAGTATGCATCTGAGCTCTTGACACGGGCTAGTATTTCTGATTGCAAAACTGCTACTAGCCCGATTGATCCACAACACCGTCTCACTCCTCTTGATGGTGACCTTTTACCTAATGCGACTTTGTATCGTCAACTTGTTGGTAGTCTTGTTTATCTTACTGTTACTCGCCCTGATATTGCTTATGCTGTTCACATTGTCAGTCAATTTATGTGTAACGCCCGATATTTTATTTTGGCATATTTTGTATTATTTTGAGTAAATAAAATATTAAAAATGGGTTTAAATATATTATTATATTTTTTCCTAGGCTGAGTTAGCTCGGAGTGGGATTGGGCTGGATAAAGTGGGCCAAGGGCTCGGGTTTCTTTCTTTCTTCCTTTCTTTCCTTTATTTCCTGTTTTTCTTTTCCTTTTTGTTTTCGTTTCTGCTGGAACCAGAAGAAAAAAGAAAGGGAATGAAGAAGAGAGAGAGAGAGAGGAGAGAGAAAAGAGGAGAGAGAGTGGTTTGAGGCAAACGAATAGTCGATTTAGGGAGTTCTCGACGCGGTGATCGTCGTGGTGCGGTCCATTTCGAGTGGAGGTGGGAGAAATCGAAGTTTGAAGTTTGAAGACCAAACCCATTTTCTTCGTTTTCTTCATTTCTCTTCAGATTCGAGGTAGGTGGGACTTAGATTCGTGCTCTAAACGTTGTAGGAAGCATTTTGGTATATATATATATGCATGTTTTGATGAAATGTGAAATAAGTTATATATATATGTTTGTGTGTGTATATATATGCAAAAATGTTGATGGATCTTGTATATTTTCTAGTAATCTTTAAAATAAAAATTGTAGAATCATGATATATACATGTGTGAACAATTATATATGAGTTTTTGTTGAATTGGAGCTTGGATTGACTGATTTTGGGTTTGCTTTATGTGAGAGACGAACCCAAAATGGGTTCCCGGTCTCGGTGGTCCGGACCGGCAGTCGGGTGGTCCAGACCAGGGGGTGGTCCCGACCAGCGAGGTGGTGGT
>JAVXUM010000040.1:5177875-5199320 GCA_035590655.1 Pouteria glomerata
TATATTTTATAATTTCTACCCAAGTTTTGAGATTTGAGGTGGTTACCCTCTGTATGAAATACAGAAATATATATTAAGAAAGCTGCTCAAGTTTTGAGATTTGAGGTGGTTACCCTCTGTATAAAATACGGAAATATATATTAAGAAAGTTGCTGTAGAATATATATATATATATATAAAGATAAGAAGTAATTACCCTTAATTTACGAAACCATATTTGAAACTTTTGTTCAACTGCTCGATACAGCCTACATGGACGTGGCATTGATTTTGAATTTCCATGAAGGTTATCTCCTTCATCTCTTTTATTCTTGGCGTCACCCATCTCAGGGGCCGTTTTGCCGCACAACATTTAGCCAAAAACTACCAATTTTTGATTGACGAGGGTTTGACAAGTTATCAATTTTTATCATTCTTTTGCTGAGTTATGATAACTTGTTAATTTAAAAGCTATTAAAATTTATTAAAAATTATTAAATATTATCAAAAGTTGTCAATTGTTATTAAAAATTTTACTAAATACCTAAAAATTTTAAAAAATTATTAAATATTATTACTTATTTCATCAAATATATCAAAAATTACAATTAATAATTTTTAACAAAAAAAAATATCAAAAATTATTAAAAATTATACATTTAAATACCTCCTAAGTAATCAAATAGAATCCAATATCTGAGTAGCTTTAAAAAGCTTTGTGCATTGGTGATATTTTTCATCTTATCTCGATAACATAAGAGAAAAATACAACTCATTTGGTATTTTCTTTATATTTACTCTCATCATTGCAATCCCATATCAAGTCCCCTAAGGTTGTGCTTGTTTTTGGAATTAGATAATGGGTATAAGTAATATAACAAAATAATATATGGAATTATAAATAATATGGGATTAATTTTTTATGTAAATTTTTTTTTTAGTATTTAATTGACGGGATATAAAGTGAGATAAAAAATGTAATTTAATATGTGATGTAACAGAAAATAATTTTAAACATTTAGATTTTGATGAGAAACAAATCCAAATGTGACGTATTAATAATACCCTAACTCCTAAATTACTCATCCGGTTATTTATTGAAACCAATATGCGAGGCTTAAGAATTAAATATATCATAACCAAAAACTTAAACAAACACTCTAATTCGTGAAATTCACGGGAATAAATTATCCAATCTGACACATGCATTCGACTAACAAACACTGCCTAACGGTTGGAAGGTCCATTATGCATCCTCGACCTTTCGGTAATTTTTGTTCCTGACACTTCGAAGAAGGATAAAAATAAATGCATATGTAAGGGATAAGTCTTCATAGTAATCTTGTGACAGCTTGCCACGTTCTCTCGACACTCGACGAGTGTCTTGGCAGCAATGCCGGAAGAACATGCCACACCCCCAAAAGCTTTATTGATGCCAACTCACAAGTAACTTTTTGTGAGATCTCACTCAGTTACAGAGGAAAATAAAGCTTACTTAATAAATAGAGGGTTAAAATTTTTCTCTTAAGGACGCATTTTGGGGGTATTGGGGTTGTCCTCGTCAAGAATAAAACTGTGAGGGCTTGCCGGGGAGAGACCCGATGGGCCAAAGCGGACAATATCTTCAAGCGGTGTTGTTCCCGGACTGTTACAGTGGTATCAGAGCCGGTGCCGGATCGGTGTGCCAGTGGGGACGCTAGGCCTCTAAGGGGGGTGGATTGTGAGATCCCACATCGGTTGGAGAGGAGAACGAAGCCTGTCTAATAAGTAGGGGGTTGAAACCTCTCCCTTGAGGACGCGTTTTAGGGGGCACTGGAGTTGTCCTCGCCAAGAATAAAACCGTGAAAACTTACTGGGGAGAGATCCGAGGGACTAAAGCGAATAATATTTTTAAGCGGTGTTGATCCCGGGCTATTAAATCTTTTTTATGGGTTTAATTTCTGAAGACAGAAAGATTTTTTGTTTCAGTCCATGGGGGAAAAAAAATTAAAAAAATAAAAAGAATTGAAAAGATGCTAAAGCTTTTCTTGTGATTTGGTAAACGACTGCCGACAAGATGACAATTCATGTCATTGTCTCTTTAATGATTTAGGAAATTTTGGCAGTTAAAATGAGAGATTTGGCAATTGTCTGCCGTCCTAGCCAGGCTGCCTCAATTCACACCAATAATTTCAAAAATTGTTTTTGACTTCACTTCCTTCTTAATTAATGCTTTTGATTGGGCCATTGGTCAACCATTTGATATTAACATTTATTGCCATCACATAAAAAATTTCATGAAAAGCATGAGTTACGGTAGAGATAATAATATAGTAGCTTAAAAGAATCTACATATGTAGTATATAATAATTCAATTTCTTTAATATATATATATATCTTTTTATGGAGATGAAGTACTTAGAGTAAAAATAGGATATGCACATTATTTTTATTTAAGAAAAGCATTAATTTTTAATATGTAAAGGAATATTATAACATTCTTGCTATAAAAAAAATAGTTTAGAATATTTGATATAGAATACTATTAAATAGAGAATCTATATATCGGGAGGAGTTAATATAGATATGTTAAAAATATAAATGATTTGCTATTTCAACACTTCATATTGCATAGCAAAAAATATTTATAACTTGTTAATTTTATTATTTTACTTGTCAATAAAGTATGGAATATAAAAGAATATTAAAAAAATCGCTCACTTTTTCACATAAATTTTCTTGCAATATTCAGATCGTTTTATGGATTTGGGTCCAAGGAGCGGAGACCACAAAACAGAGGCCCATATCACAGATGGACCGACTCACTAACTAATGGACGCTATAGGTGCTTTCAGGGGGAGGAATTAACTTGTGTCGGAGCACTTCGATACCTATAATTTGATTTATTGTGCACTTTAATGTGTTTTCAAATATGAAATATATCTATAATCATTATTTTTATATTTTATTAAATTACAAAATACCAAGGTATTATTTTGAGACGCGTTGCTCGCGTTACGCTGAAAAGTATATTAAATTAAGTTATAATATAAATGCAAAAGAAATTTTTTTTTTTTTTTAATTTAACCAACACTTGTAAGTATAATTGCACAAGATAATTTGTTGATCATTATGACAGTGGAAAAGTTAAATATATATTTAAAAAAAAAAAAGAGATAAAGATATTAATTAGGGACTAAAACTTGCCAAAGTAACCCTAACAACATCGAAATACTACACTTGAAAATCATAGTGCTTATCCTACGTGCGTGCATGTAGGTAACTACCATCATCCTCCAACTCTTTTCTCATACTTGTAACCCTAAAGGAGATGTATCCAAGGTTTTGCCTTCCATCTGAACACACCCTTCCTTCACTTCAGTGGATTCTCTCTTGTACATATACACACTTGACGCCCATAGAAAGGCCACTAAGTTTAGAGCAGATATAATTAGAAGAAATCCATAGTAGTAATCCAAGTGAGAATCATTCAAATTCTTCCCAATCCAACTCTTACCCCCATTCCTCCCAGTGATTTTATCCACCATTGTCACCAAGAAACTATTCAGGAAGTTCCCAACACCAATCCCACTGGTGAAAAATGTTGTCCCAAGACTCTGCATATCTTCTGGAGACTGATCATAGAAGAACTCCAGCAATCCAATTGCATTGAACACATCTGCTATACCCAGAAGAACATACTGAGGCAATAGCCAAAATATGCTCATTGGGACAGTTTCCTTAGGCCCTGTAATGTGGTGTTCTCTTATGACATGCATGCGCTTGACCTCCACAGCATAGGCCATGGCAATGGCTACGATCTGGATCACGAATCCAATGCCGAGCCTCTGTAGCAATGTGATGCCTCGGGGGTTCCTCGTCCTCCGACGCATGAGGGGCACGAAGTAGCGGTCGTACATTGGCACGGTGAGAAGCATGGAAAGGGTCACAAAGCTCCCCAGGGAGGCTGCTGGAATTTGGAATCTGGGACCGAGGTGACGGTCCAAGGTGGTGCCTTGCTTCACAAATAGAGTGTTGATTTGTGCCCAAATGGTACTAGGGACCAGTGTTACTATCCATATCATGCCCATTCCCAGAACTAGTTTCGCTCCTTCCACTTGAGTCACTGTGCATGGTGTCCTTGAGGAATTAGGGTTGCCTTCTTTGATTGCAGCCTTGTCCAAGAACCTGAAGACAGATCTACTTGTTAGTTTATATTAATCATACAAATATATGTAGTACAAACTACATACTGATGTAGGATTGCTAAGAGAGTTCATCGATAAACATGGGTACCATTTGGTGCTAAAAAAAAAAAAAACCTTTATAAATCTCTACAAGTACGAATTACAAGATTGTAAAATTTAAAATTTCTACCCACTATACAAAACACGAGGCATTAACTTTTACAAATTTTATATAAATTTATACTACTCCAAACAAACCAATATATTTCTTCTATCATGGCAAGGATTTATCATGGGATAAAGCTGGAGGTGGGTCATAGTATCCATTCCAAGGGGACCATAGAAATAGTTAAATTATAGAATCTACTTCGAATCAATCAAGTCTGCAGATACCTCAAAAGGGAACTATAGTTTTTCAGGAGAGCGCACCAATTTTCCTATATTTTTAGTGATCTAAAATTTTCACCAATTCAATTGTTCAATAACTTTCAATCACAATTTTTCAAAAAAAAAAAAAAAAAAGAAAGGTGAAAAACAGAGCAATAGTTTGTTATCAGAGAATCTCATAGGAAGCTACGACGTGGGAATCCTGGACCTTATCCAGCGGTGGCAAATATGACAGCACTCTGATTTGTTAAGAGGACCCATCTCATTGATGATGGATTCTTATGTGCCCCAGCTGATAATGTTGGGTGTTGGTGACCGCAACCTTGTTTTACATGTATTTTGTTTGGTTCTGAGAGAGTGGGTGTGGTGAGGGGAGGGAGGTCCATTCTTTTGTGAATGTGATATCCCCTGTTCCAGGAGCAACTTGGAGAGACACTGACGTTTCACTGAGGTAGACTTGAAAGGAGTACCGTGTGAAGCGTGCACATGGGGGGATTTATTGAGCCATTGGCTACAAATTTAAGAGCAGGGCAGCATTTCTGCTATCTGCAGGAGACTTCCTAGTTATGCAGTATATATGCACATGAATTGGGAGGTCCCCTCACCACTATTTTTCACCAAGCCACTTTAATGAAATGACAATGGCATCTTTCTACGGTCTCACAGGCCATGAAATGACCTTGTAGCCAGCTAGATGCCTAGTCCAAATTCCAATTTAATGGTGGCATACGAATATATATATATATATATGAATGTATATATTAAGGTTACTCTACAATCCTACCTACCTTCTTTAGGGTCAATAATAGATCTTAATGGACACAAAAATCAACCTCAATTTCGTCTACCCGACAAGTAGTACCACTCCAGATGGCAGTAATAGTACAAACCAGGCAAAGATTGTAAGCCACTAGCTCCATCTAGATTTATGCAATCTCAATCCTTGTAGCTAGTGTAGTTGGGTTCATTTATAGGGAGTCTTGTCACCTTCACTTAATTTTAATCAAAACATTTAAAAAAAGAAAGGAGTTAAAACTTAATTTCAATCAAAGGAAAATCAAATTGCTACAAATAAGAGTGAAACTCTTACCTAAAAGTAGCAGTGTGATAGACCTGGCGTTTTCCGCTATTAATGTAATCTTGCGGCTCAAATTCATGAAGCTCAGATGGGTGGTTAGGGACTTCAAGCCTCCTGTTGGTGAATGCAGTGATAGGGACTCGGAGTAGGTCCCCAGCAGGGCACTTGGTCTTTCTGACTTTGTGCCTGTAAAATGGGGTTCCCACGTAGAAGATGAGTAGAGAAAGTAAAAGACCAACAGTTGGAACACCATACCCTAATCCCCAGCCCAAGTTCTCTTGGATGTAGACTAAGCCAAGGGTGGCCAATAGAGCTCCTATGAAAGAGCTGAACATCCACCAATTGAAGAAAGACGCCTTGAGCCTTTTCTCCTGGGGATCGAAATCATCAAACTGGTCTGCACCGAAGGTGGAAATGTTGGGTTTGGTTCCTCCAGACCCTACTGCTATGATGTACAGAGCCGAGTAGAACAAGGCAACTTGTGAAGATGAGGCCTTGTTGCAAACTCCATTTACACATGTTGGCTTCGTGAATTTAATTGACACCGACATTGTCAGAAGTACCATTCCCTGTTGAGGAGTAAGTATAAATGAGTTAATTACATTTAGCCTAAAAATTTAGACTAAAGCAAAGAAAACTTAAGCACAGTCAGTGTAATAAATGTAGGGGAGAGAGAGAGAGAGAGAGAGAGAGAGCTTTCTAAGTGGTATGTGAACTTTGGGAAGATGTCTCATCTGGCACGTATGATTTTCGCTTAAGTATTCCCGGAAAATATAAATTTGTGGCGAAAATTCTCCAAAAACTAGGCATTGCAACACTGAATTGTATACATATACTAATCATATATCATACAAGACAGATTTTTTTTTTTGTTAATGATGGAGATGCAATGTTGCATATATGGTTTTTATGAATGCTTACAAAATACAAGTTCTTTTCAGTAAAAAAGTTGGGGATTTATGCATATTTAATTGCAAGTAAATGGAATAACTATTGCATTAGCTTGACACAAATGTTAAGTATATATATATACTTGAAGCTAAATGTTATAGTATGTGGATAAGCTAGCTACAGATGACTTGCAACATCTGCACAGTTAATTGCGACAAGAAGGAATAACTATGTGGACCAAATACAAATATACATCATTTCCATGCAGTAGAGAGGTCATTCATTGGACCCACGAGCAAAAATGATGAAAGTAATTGGCATTTGAGAGTAGCTGAATTGAAATAAAGTCCAATCAATTGGTGCAGTTTCTTTGGCGGATTAAAATGCTGCACCTGGACTTCAACATGTTAATGGTTCAATATGAGATTATGCGAATTACAAATAAAAAGAAACTTCTTTGTGCGACTATGTTTATTTACGGTAGAAAAGAAAGAAGTTTAATGGAGAGAGATTCAATGGTAACATACCATGACATAAATGAGGGATGACAATGTGAAAGTCCAGAACCGGCCGAGGAAAGAATCGGCTATGTAGGCACCAAGAACTGGTGTCATCCACACCAGCCCTGACCAGTTATTCACATTCCTCACTGATGTAACTGTGTCTTCGTGAAGTTGGGTTGTCAAGTAAACCACTAAATTTGAAGCGATTCCATAGAAGGCCATCCTCTCAAATGCTTCATACCCTACATATATAAGCAAAACACGATTTTTGTATATATCATCATACTGAACTTCATAAAACATGTGGAATATATAAGCAAGCTTATATTGAGACGAAGTTACTTCTTAAAGCATAACTTACTCAAAGGATGGCTTAATTTGCCTGTCTTCGAGGATATATGTTTGGGAAACCTTGGATTAGTCTTAATCTTATATTGATTATATATTGATTTTATATTTCTAAGCTAGCTGTGTATTTCTTTATCAAGTGGAAGTACTTCAAAATTATTCATGAATTATAATAGCAGAAGGAATCCAACAGAAATATGGAGAGGGGGGGGGGGGGTGTTGCCTTAGATAAGCTTTTGTTTCTGATCTAAGAAGTAAAGGAGAAGAGAACAATTAAAAAAAAAAAAAAGTTGATAAAGGGGATCATGAAGATGCATACCAACAAGAAAAGCACAAGCTTTCCATTTGCCAGTTTTAGAAGCCAGCACAGGTTGGCCACGAAGGTCGACAGTGCCATCTTTAGTGTAGTCTTTGGCTTCTTCCATAGAAGCAGAAGGCGTCAAGAGGTTGACGGGAGTAAGAGAACTGAGCCGAGAGACTGGTTATTTAGATCTCAAAAGCTTTGAAACCTTCAGTGGTTACAGCACTAGCTATAAGTAGGCAGGCTGCTACCACCGGGCTTACCAACACAGCCGGTATTAGAGCATACTTTATGTATTTGTGACGTCATATATATATATACTTACAGTATATATTGTTAAGTACTTTATATATTGAAAACCACTTCCAAAGTGAAACCTATCAGACCTAAAACGAAGTGCCTGTACAGCATATTGTTGCAGTTCACTCCATACCAGCCAAATTTACCTTAATGGAAGATGTTTGTCTTCGAATTTTTAACATGCTTTGAAATTATTATTTTATTATTCACAAAGTGATTTTGAGTAAAAATAGAAAAAGACAAGAGTCGCCCTAGTCGCTTTGAGTAGTTTCAACATTCATTATACCTTGATACATACTCATCACGTTTGTATTTCGCAGTGTCTGAGTGTTTGACTTTAGAGATTTGTGCTGACCACAAACGACTGGAAATTTGTAATGGCACACCAGATAATAAATGCCATAAGTTGAGCCCTATTCATGCATAATTCGTGGCTGTAAATATATATATATATATATACTTATGAAATGGTAATAAAAGCTTATGCAGTTCTGAATATGCATCAGATTCAGACACACTCCTGTTGTTTGACTTTAGAGTGAACTAATGATGGTAATTAAGGAAGCACCCAATTGACAACACCCTAATTGTAACTCAAAGTCATCCCACTCTATTCTTATATATGAGTAATAAATTAATAATTTACAATTAATTAGTCTTTAGAGAAGCTTGAAACACAATAATCACATGTGAATCCTTCGAGATAATCAATTAAGTTCCCTTCCTCAAGTCATTCTAGAAGAATTTAAATTTGTTGCTAATTATTTAAGAAAATTTTCTTAAAATACTTCTTTGTTAGTTTACTTTGATCATGAATTTAACCTAATAAATTATGAAAAATTTGAATTTACAAAAGAACAGTTCATAATAGTAATTCCACTATTTTAAAAAGTAGTAGTGACACTGCTACTTAATAATAATTATTAAAAAAAATTATTTATTATTACATAAATTAACTTTCTTACTTATTTTTTTTTATACAATTTTAAATCTATTGATTTAAAATTTCTAATAATGTAACCGATTACTTGTCACCTAATTTCATTTATCTTTGGAGAATCTTGTATTTCTAACAATATTTTAAGAGATCACTTGGTTCTAAGCCAAGTAAGCCATCTACTTTTTAATTAAGATTTTCATCATATTCAGAAAAAAATAAAAAAGAAAAATGATAGGAACAATTACAAAGAATAAAAGACCAGGCGGGCTTGTCATAGCAAAATGGCTTAACTCTAGCTCATGATCATTTCTCAGAAAATAACGAACCACAAGATTCACACAGATTTTTTTTTCTTTTTTTTTTTTTATTTCACGTGTTAATTATCAATTTCATAAATTGGCAACCTAACAACTGTTGGTGGACGTAACGGGTGGAATACTAGATTCAAGGGCCATAATCCCCATTATGGGGATGTTGAACCAAATAAGGTCTCCTTAGAAAACTAATAAAAATAAAAATCCCGATAACCATAGTTAAAATGTATCAAAAAATTTGGCTTGTAATTTGAAAGTGACCCTAAACAAACTTAAAAAGAAAATGTTGTAAGAATACATGATTTTTTTCTTATGCTACAAGAGAATTTATATAAAAGGTTACATATTTATTTTTATTAATGAAAAATTCATCTACATGATAGATTATGACTTATTTGACAAAGTTATCAATTTTTAATTTTTATTTCATAGTAGAATAAAAAAAATAGCAAAAACCTGAAAATACAATTAGTAATAATAGTTGTTAGTTCGTAGATATAGTGTTGGGAGATGATTGACGGAGTTGGTGTAATCAGAAGTGAATATGAGCAAACAGTAGTGGCCGGAAGTAGATTATGATTGGCGATAGAAGTAGTAGCTGACTAACCAGATGATAAGTAATCACTGGTGTGGTGGTTGAAGATGAGTGATGAACTGTCAATCGATAATGGTCGAAAGTGAGTGATGACTAACAAGGGTGGTCGCAGGTAACGACGATTGGAACCAAAAGTGATAACGATCATGGATAGTGATGGTTGTGACTGGTGATAGTAAAAGAAGATAAAAATTTGAGAAAATAATTCTTTATATTTTTATATTTTTTAAAAATTTTAAAAATAATTTTTATATTTTTAAAAATTCAAAATTGAAAACAAATTATCAAACGAGTTTTTATGTTTAATTTAAAAAAAAATGAAAATAAAGATTAAAAATTAAAAACTAAAAATTTTGTTTGAGATAGTTAAAATACACGACTTTTGAAAGATAACCAAGCAAGTTGAAATCTTAGGACAATATAATCGAAGTATTCCACTTTCAAGGCCTATATTAGGTGCCTTTGGCTTTACCCACCTACCGTACCCAACTAGTTTGCTTTTAAATGAGGATAATAGTGCCACCCATCAACCCCCTTCCTTTTTAGCTTTCCGATACAAAATTCCACTGAACTTCCTGCATTAGCTCACACTAAGGGAGAAGAACAAAATGTCTTTGGCCAGCAACTTCTGATACAACACACATACATACATACATGGGTCCATCCAAGGGTTTTTAGGTTTTTTTTTTAATTTTCTTTTGTGTTTTCGAGCCATAAAACAATGAAGAGACTTGAAAAATTAAGATCCAACCAGACATCACTTGAAAGAGTATATATCTACTGTAGCCATATAAGAAAAGTGACAGAACATGAAATCCAACAGAAAATACAGTCAAATTTAGCCGACAAAGAACAAGCCGACAGAAACAAATGTATTACAATAATTTCAAATCTAAACTAGTTTATTTCATTTAAATCAATATGTAGCTCCGAGGTAATGGACAAGATTTCCAAGAATAAATTTTGACAGTTAATTTTCCAGATGAAAATCAGTCACAAACAAATTCAACAGTTTCTTTTAATTTATTTATTATTATTATTATAATTTATTTAAAAAAAAAAACTATTAGAATACACAGTACAATGGGCAAAGGAGGAAATTCAACACATGCCCAAACGTATCAAGCAAATGCTAGTCCTGGCCATGAACCCCCAACCTTCACTACATGAGGTTGGGGAGATGACCATTGGCTTGGTTAAATTCAACAGTTTCTCAGCATCAGAAATTATAACATATCCAGTTTGACCGTCCAGACTAGGCTACGATAGTATTGTGCCATCTCCAGAAATACCTCCCTAACAACATTACCTAAGTTGCCCGTTAGGTAAACATACCGCATAATAAAATGACAATCGCCTGTGTCAGAACAAATGTGATAACGTGGTGCAAAGGAAAGGCTGATAATGTAATTCCATATGAAGTCAAACATCTCCCATTTTCCGTGGTCAATAATTTGGCTCAATAAGGCAACTAGGAATCTGTGGCCGGCCATTTTAATTGGATATAAAGACTTCACTATTCCCCCAGAAAGGCCAAAAACAGAGTAGAACAATTTTGAGAGAGAGAGAGAGCGCAAAGATTTTGAGAGAATATCGTGAGGTTCAAAGCATACTTACATCACATGCTCCGCTTCGCATCTAAATACAAAGAGAAGGTGAAAAGCCCTCAGGGCATAGGTCAGCTGGCGAAAGGGCGAGAGTAAAGTAATACGTGGCCAGCCGTGACGAGGGTTCGATTCTTGGAATCAACGCTTTCACTTGACAGTAAAAGGCAAGTCTTTGCACCTTGCGCCGTCGACACATATCCACGATTTACCTCCTTTACCAGAACCCAAAGCAGGACAGTGAGAGCCCTCAGGGTGAAGGTTCCACTTTACAAAGAGAAAGTTAAAAACTCATAAAAGTTAAGAACAAAGTCCAAATACATCCCCAAAATAGTCCCAACTTTGAAGGGGCAAGACATGATGACATCTTATATGCTCAGAGCAATAAACTCAAATATTGTGAACTTTCAACATGAAAAAGCTCAATCCTTCATATCACAAAGATGAAATATCAGTGCCATAAAACTTTCCAATAGACCTACCAGATTGTTTATATGGTTGATTTCAGGATGGTATCAGACTATAATTGTATTCTTACAAATGAAATGGCAGACCTTAGTACAGTTCATTAAACCCTAAAGATGGCCGGTGCTAACAGATTCATTCAGAATAAACTCGGTGGGAGCCTTTCACTCCCTAAATTATTGGCCAGGCAAAGGACCACAGTCTTCCTGGGACAAGTAGTTGTCCAAAAAGATTAGGGTGGAGATGGATGACTCATCATCAACATAAATGGGGGATACTGATCATTCTCAAATTATCAAGCTGATGGAATCTATAGGGTCAATGTAATGCCAATGTCACGCCATAATAATTGGAGTCAAGTTGGCCTTGTCTTTAACCTAAAAGTTACAGCTCATAATTTCATTCATCCACGATAGCAAAATGTTTAAACAATGCTAGACTTAAATATCTTTGCCAGTGTGAATCTATAACAGAAGTCATTCGTTGACAATTAATTTATAGGCAGATATTTGCACGCCTTTGATCACCACACAAATTATATTCAATGCAGAAATAAACTATAGCTTGGGAAGAAGTAGCATATTCAGAGTTTATTACTTCCACTTGAATCAAACAAATATGTCAACTGTTGCATGGCAAGGAGGGCAATGGCATCAGCAACAACAACTGAACCTTAGCTCTGCCCAATCCAGGGCCACATTCTAGACTAGGTCCCAAACCTAGATGTGTTGGATGCCTTCTTCAGTATGTCCATAAAAACAGATATTTATATCCCGATCTATAAATGTATATATGTATATAATTATTTGAACTGAGAGAGAGAGAGACAGGCCTTAATCCTCTTCGTGTTTCATTTAAATGTGAGACAAATCCTTCTTACAAATTAAAGCCCACCATTTGAGACTGTATCCGCTTTCTCAAAAGAGGATGCCCGGTGCAAATGGAGGATCCACTGGCAGGACTTGTCTCAGACATTGAAACCAATATTTTGAAGACATTGAAACCAATATTTTGAAGTGGCCAACCTTCTCTTGCTTCCTAATGGTCTCCAACTACAGTATTTCCAGATAAAGCTCAGCAAGAAATAATAGGAATCAATCTAGTTGTCAAGCTATCAAGCCTTAGTCAACAGGCCAATCATATATTCCTTGCCTGAGATGCGTTTCCATGCTTCATGAAAATTTTACTGTCAATGCCATTGCAAGAGCTATTTGTTGTGCAGCTCTTGGTCTACGTGTACATGAAAGCAACCATATGCAATACTGTCTTAGGACAGTCAACTTCAGCATTAGCAGTGGACATTAAACGTGAAATAAGACAAAGCAATTCGAGCATTTGGCCCTCGATGAAGTCACACAGTTTCATGAAAGTGAACAATAAGAGAGCAAAGACCACTAAATGAAAATGAGATGCACCTATAGGACAACATTTCGTGTAAAGAACGGGTCTTTAGTTTGGTGCCTATCCACCAAATTGCAACTTATCTATCAAAAACTGTAATAATAAATTGCCAAGTTGAGCCACACAGCCCTACTTGGGAGCTTTAGCAAGAAGAGAGGGCAATTGGTTAAAAAGTCTGAAGTTGACATCAACCGACTAAAGTGCCTCCCAATCTAACTGGAAAAGAAGATTTTTGGCTAATGGAATTCAATTCCAATGATAGATAATTTAGTTAGAACATGTTCTGATGAGAACAGAGGTAGTTATTGCTACCACCCATTCCAAAACTTTTTCACAATTTGAAAACAATCTGTTAGGAAACTAGATCAATGACTCTAATCAAGGTAAGACGTGGAAGCATTTAGGAATTGGTTAATTGATCCTACAATTCATCTGAACAGACTAGATGTTTGGGAGAAAAGGAGGATTGATGAGAAAGCATATGTTCTGTATGATTGCAATTTTCCACAGAAGTGTACAATGAGTGAATCATGAAAAGGGTATGCATCAATAGCATATCTAGTAGGATGCTTCATGGTTGGCCTAGCTTCAAGAAAGAAGCAATCACAATGGAATCTGCCACTTGTATACGTAATTGAAAATGGAGACCAAATCATGAGGTCAACTTTGAGTGCATAGCTACAGTATCAAAACATAAGATGCATCAATGGCTGCACATAAATATCATTCAATGTTATCTTGACAATTTCCTCACAACTTGTAGTATTTCTTATCGCAATCTAACATTTTGTCTCCCATGTTGCATATTCTTTGGCTCATCATCGCCAGCCATATTGTTAGATCATAATTGTGGTCCAAGTTATTTATTGGTTTCCTTGTCATTTATTGATAAAATTTGTGGTTTAAATGCTAAATTGAATTCATCAACAAGAAAGCCAAATAGCAAGTCTTAATCTCACAGGAGGTATCATAAGTTATGAACGCAACTAGCTATCTCTGTCACCAGTCACCATCACAATTGCGTTACTAGAAAAATGCCACTTTTAATATGTTCTACCTTTTTACTTATTCCATATGACCAAATTCCTCAATGTCTGTTATAACTCACATCCTCATGTCTTATCTCTAGCATATATCTATCCTAGTGTCACATTTCTAGGGTGAAATATCATGAACTAGATAGTTCGATTTATTTATTTATTTTTTATCTATATATTTGTGTTATATGTATGTATAATATTCCAATATAAGATGGTGATTTATGACATTTGCATCTTTAGATTACCTTGGTATCGTCAATGGTGACTTATTTGACTCTATGAATCTGCTAAGTTTATAATACTTATTTCTGCACATTGAAAGCTCGCTTCAAAGTGTATAAACATGCTTTTTGAAAAGTTGTGCACATAATTTATTTCCTAGTTTGTTTGTGTATTTTCCATGTGCCAGCGTAGTTATTAAGTTTTATCCGCTTGAAGTAGATATATGAAAGGAAAATATATTGATCGCATTTGTGTCCTGCCATTATTTTTTGTGCCCCACGCATGTATACATAGCAATATTGAAATGTTGGCATTTAAATAATTGACTGGATTTGATGATGATGGGGCTACTCAATTCTTGATTGCTTTTAGGAAAAAACTCAATGGAGGCATGTGTAGAACACTTCCTAAAAAAATCCTCATTTTAAGGCAACCGCAAATAAATGGATTGAGTCTGACATTCAGGTCTAGGACCTATTATTACTGAACCAAGTTTGGATCTATGTAAACAAATCTTATTAATTTTGGATCTAGAGATTGGATAGGGCATGGACCCATTAGGTTCGATCCAGATCCTGTCGTTAACAGGCCTAAATACAACCATTTAGAAATAATGTTGAGCATTTTTTATAATAGAGATTGTCATAGGTGAAGTGAAAACCAGGGTAGAACAAAGAGAGAAAGAGCAACCGAGCAAAGTTTCAGCTATGCAAACATACAATTTATTCACAATTGCTAAGGTTGGTATTTAAAGGAGAGAACAATTCATGGAGGCCACCCTTCATCAAGTGCCAAGAATTACAATCCGAAGGCCAGGTGATTGCTCCATCTTCTATATAGCCAATGTTGTATAGATAATGGTAATTGGAATAGATGCCTTTACTGATAATGTCATATAGTAGAGAACTCTCGCTTAGATTACTCAAGGGCCATGTCACTCAAAAGAGAAAAAGACGAGCTACCAAGAATATTTGATAATTCTAGCCACTAATGCACAAATCCACAATAATTATGAGTAGAAAAAAGACCATAAGACTCGTAGTGGTTCCCATGAAAAGAGAACAACTTGCTCGAAGTCCCCTAAGCCTTCCTTGAAGTTCAAGGTAAAAAAATAACTTCAAAGATTATGTTAGGACTCATGCATTTGGTAGGAAATGCCTATAGGGGCATAAGTCCCTCAATAGGAGGCTCCCTTACGAAAGAATGCCAACAAATGGAAAGCTCCCTCCATAAGAGGCTTTCGCAAGGAAGAGCCTCACTCCCTCGATTGGCCACTTCCATAGAAATGGGATCCCCTACATAAGAATGCTCATGGGAGGAGAGCTCCCCCAGTGGGAGGCTCAAGTGAGAAGACTCCTTTGGTTAGACAATGCCTGTGAAAGGAGAGCTCCTTTGGCCGAAACTCCTAGGGAAAGAGATTTGATTGGTTGGAAGCACCTTTAAGGAGGGAAACTCAGTGATCAATTGTGGTCCAATGTGGCATTTGGTTAGACAACATGCCACACAATAGAGCTCCAATGATGATGATCTGGTCGTGGAGTGACCCATATCTGGATGGAAATCATAACTCGTTTATTAATTTCATTACTATGAGCACAAGTGACAAAATGAAAATAAAACGTATTAGAAACTAAAATGTTTTCAAGTTGCGGAAACGATAGCCTAGTGGAGAAAATATTCAATGTAACAATTATACATCTGACATGGTATCACCAATGACTTAGATTCAATTTTTTAACTGTGAGATCCAGTAGAAGGTGAATAAAATAATTGTAACATTGAATCTGGGTTGTAAGTGATACCACATCAGATGTAAAACCATCACATTGAACATTTACTCAGCCTAGTGAGGTGTAAGAAGTCACACATTCAAAACTATCACCCCTAAAAAGCACAACATCACAACCAAAGATGAACACAGATGCATTAAAGATGCACATTATTAACATAGATGTCCAATTCATGTTTTCTCATCAAATCTAGATAGAGATGATGAATTGTGTCTCATATTTTTTTCCACATCCATTTATAATTCCAATTTATTAGGCAAGGGAAAAAAATAAAATACAATGATAGTTGGATGCAAGTATCTAAATCAGAAAAAAAGAATTTATTAATAAAGCTGGCAATAAGAAAATGCATGACATTGTCACAACTACAATTTAAAAATGATTTATTTTCTGCTAGTTGGCATAAAAGTATACATGCTAACAAGCTAAGTACAGCAAAGCTAACGACCAGATAGCAATTTGCTCAACTAGCAGAGACAATATAACAGTTTCATTGTGTACTCGTTTGCAATTCTAAAATGTCCTGCATTCCAAAAATGCATTCAATATGGCATGTTCCCAAAAATGGCTATGGCCATATCTTTCTTAAGTAATATCAATTTATGCACCTCAAGCTTAGAACAACACATAATGGAATTAGGGAAAAGGTTTACGGAAGACTTGCATTGCCACCATTTGTAGCCTAGAAAGCATGAATTTGGACACAGGACACAAGACGTAGACTTGATATGGATACAACGACTTGCCAATTTTGAAAAAAATATCTAAATATGACACCATAACAAATAAATTAACAAATAGATATGGATACAATGACATGCTAGTTTTTAAAAAAGATATCTAGATATGACACCACAACAAATAAATTAACAAATAGATATATATATGTCTGTATATATGGATATAAAACAAGTACTTACTTATATATTATAAATGCACAATCTTCTATTAATATCTAGTTTAGAAATTTCTACTCAACAAACACACTAGAAATTTTAGATTTTAAAATTATAAATATATAAAGGAAAAGGAAATAATAAATATGAAATTCAAGTTATTTTATCTTATTATTTGATTCCAATTTTTTCTTCAAAATTACAATGTGTTTCATTTATGCCTAATGCTATGTTTGGCAAACAGGTTCACATGGGTTCACAAATCCATGGACAGACGGCCAGCATTAGGGCAAATATTTTTCCTTTAATCTTGATCTTCCATCTATGGGATGGCAAGGACACATATTGACGAGTGTTTGACACAGACAAAACACAAACACTCACCTTTCTAGAAGTGTTCCATGCTTCTTAGTTTGTAGTAGTTGAATATCTTCATTAAATGTATTCTTGAAACCATACAGACAAAATCAACTGGTTAAGGTGCTGCTACCTCATGTCCTGAATGTGATAGCTTCTCTCATTACCCAACTCATCTTCTGATACCTCCTCCTCTAGTAGTTCAAACTCATTGACTTTTTAAAGTAAAGCTGTCTGCTGCTCAATAAATTCTTGTGGTAAGTCATTTCTTGAAACTTCTTGCTCCAATAATAGCCAGCACCACTTCTGGAAAAATAAAATCTTACAGATTAAACAAGTAATCAAAAAACATCCATACAGAATCTGACAAGGGAACTACATAATACAGCACAGAGGAATCGTTCAAACAGTAATAGAATTACATGGTACAACACCAAACAAATGCAGAAATAAAAACATAATCCAACATATTCAGCCTGCCATCAAAGAAAAATGCCAATGTGCCATAGTATGCATTTGTAATGTCCAGATATAAACAGAATGCTGCAAGTCAGAAAAACAGTTATGTGCTTACCACATCAAATATTTTCACAGTAGAGTTCGAAAAGAGTTAAAAGAAATTGAGGAAGACGGAAGAAACATAATGGGGGGCAGTGACTGGAAGGATACACTTCCAAAATGAGATAGTAAATTTAGAACTTTCGTTTAGCATGAAACAAAGAATGTAAAGACTAGATAATGGACAAGCAAACCTTTTTATGATTTGGAGGTAGCTTTCTTAGACAAAATTACACTTGATGAAACATCTATTAGTAAAGTTCTTATAAAACAAAATTGAGATCATTTGATCACTGCACTTCTAAACATGAAATTCTGGAGAGGATATTGTGCTTTGAAAGCACAGCATCATATTATTCTCCAATCGCATGTGGAGAAATATAGCCACACATCACCCAGAACCCCTACTATGCAATCCAATACCACTGCTAATTCTTTTATAAAGATGCCATTTAACATTATGAGATAGAGCGAGCTCAACTAGAAAAGTTGTCTGAATACGGAAAATACAGGTCAACAAATTGCTTCATTCAAAAAATAAACTTTCATCAGAATTCAAAATGCAAATTTCAAAAATGGACGGCAACCTATGATGAACTGCATATAAAAAAAACATGATACTTATGACTGCCACACATGAGAAGGCAAAAATACCAATGTAACAACTAGTAAATAAATCTACCAAAAAGCTAATAGTAATATCATATTAAGCTATTAGTGTACATGATTGCACGAGCTGGCGTGTACAAGAGGGTTGCAGTCTCTTCCTGATCCTTGACAAGGGAGGGCAACTAGAAGGCACAATAATTGCCTTCCCTTTACTCTCTGAACTCACCAGAGAAGGGAAATTGATAGTCGCAGAAACAGCCTTCCCTTTATCATTAGTTTTCCATAGAGTGCCAAAACTAAAAGGTGCGGCAACTGCTTTTCCCTTGCTTTCACAGCATAAGAGCAACTAAAAGGCATAACAGCTGCCTTCCCTTTGTTCTCTGCAGAGCGTGACAAGAAACAGGCACACTATAAAACTTTGCATTATCCTTTCTTATCTGGAGATGGTAGGAAATAAAAGGCACAGCAACTTCCTTCCCTTTATTCTTAGTTTTCTCTGTAGTCTGCCTTGGACTGTAAACAACAAGACTACAAGAGGCTCATCAATCTCGTTACTTAATCCCTTCCAAAGGAAAATACCAAATTATTAGTCCAGCACATCTTTTTCTTTCTTGCCTACAAATGAAACAACTGAAATCAAAAATCAATCCGAAATCACAGTACTATACATCTCTGTAATTTAGCAGTTCATATTCTAACTCAACTTATTAATTACATTTTTTTTTTTTTGGAAGTAACTTATTAATTACCTAACTGATCATTAAACACATTCGTTTGGAGTAAGATGCCCAATAAAAATAAACTGGAGGAATGAAAATCAACCAATCTGGATTTGATAAATAAAGATAGCACCATCATTGCAAAATAGGCCCTGCTAGTGCTATTGCATAAATGATTTCGACCGATACTCAACTAAGAGGATTAAACCATGAAACCCCTGCTTTAGAAATTCAAAATCAAGCCAAAATTGAAACACTACACATTCTCACACGCACAACACATACATACATCAACTAAATATAATCAAAATCAAACCAAAATTGAATACATATCAAACAAAGGCACAGAGAGACTACCGGGAATAGAACTGGAAATGCAAGGAGGAGCCGAATGGGGGAGTTGAGTATCGGTGCTAGGGTTTGAGGTATTGTTGTTGAAGAAAGATGATCCGGTGGTGGTTTTAGGTTTGGAGGAATTTGTCTAGTTTGTTTGCAGATGAATTTCAGGGTATCGAATTTTTCGTTGGTGTCGGAATTGGATTTGGAAATGGGGGTGTGGCGGAGAGGGAGGACGACAGCATGCTGAGGGTGGTGGAGGTAGGGATGACGAGGTTGGTGCAATCGGAGAAGGGTTATCTCTCCGTTGACGACGACGATGCTCTGCTTCCCTCTGTATCAAACCTCCATTGGTTTCAATTTCAGAACGTTCCTGTCGAGATTCAAACGTCATAGTTTTTTTTTTTAATCACGCAGGCCTCGACTAATCCTGAGCCTGAAGGTTAACGATTGAGAAAATCTTTTAGTGACAAATTTGTACTGTTGACCGCGAAGAGCAAACAGTAGTTGAACAAGAAACCTGTTTTTCAATGGCGGGAAAATGGGTGATATTGAAACGACGAGCCAGATGGAGATCCGTTTCTGTTCGGACGGAAAAGAGGTCTGGATTTGAAGTCTGGACCATTCACTCAAGCCCTAGAGCAAAATCTGTATTGACTGAAGAGCCCAGATGTGCTATGGGCCTAAAACGAAACTGTTCTACCCTGGTCCATGACAACCAATCTCTCTCTCTCTCTCTGTTTCTCCCTCTGTCTCTCTCATGAATGAATGAATGATACGTCTGAGCCTCCTGGACCACTGGTTTAATTTACATGCATGAAGTAATCAGTGAAATAAATCCCTGAGCTTGATATAATGGTGTGTAAAATTGATCAGGAATTGAAATCAAATAAAAAATTTTGACTTTTAATTAATTTTTTATTGGTTTGGTTTTGTTTATTTTTCAAATTCAAATTAAAATTCGATTTCATTTAGATTTTTACATTTAAAAAATTGAAATAACCGAATTAGAAATTAAATGTAAATGTATAATAATAATTTTGTGCACAAAAATTTTGAAAATTATGTATTTATACTATATAAAAAGATAATTTAAAATAATATAATAATAGTAAATTAAAAAAATAACTTAATATTTATACATATAAATAAATTTTCAATTATTTTAATTTTAATTGAAATAGCACCAAATTATTTTAGTTAATCCGATTTTGACTGATTTGATTTTATTATTTTTTTAATAAATTAAAAAAGTTCAAGTAATTGAGGCTCCATTTGGTTTGCTTTCCTGGTTTCTTTTTATGTATTTTATATTTTATAATTCCTAAAACAAGGAAATAAAAAATGCTGTATTTTCTTTACTTTGAATTGAAAACGCTCAAAATGACTTTTTGACATTTTGTATTTCGTGTGTAAACCTACTTTTTATTTTTTAAAACAGATTTTGAAAAGACAAATAACCAAATACGTTTTGATAATTTTTCTTATTTTCAAAAGTGCAAAATGAAAAATGAATTTAAAACAAAAAAATAGGAAATAAAAACAAAAAATAAAAAATAAAAAAATAAACTAAATGTCATCTTAATTTATGATGTCGAGTTTTACTCATAAAAATAAATAAATAAATAAATAAGTCCGAGTAATTT
>JAVXUM010000040.1:5217126-5228742 GCA_035590655.1 Pouteria glomerata
AACTGAAAACTGAAAACAATTTTGCCAAACGAGTTTTCGTGTTTAGTTTTCAAAAAAGTGAAAACAAAAACAGAAAATTGAAAACAAAATGGTTGCCAAACAGGCTAATTTGTTCTGGGCTGACTGCTCTGTATCACTTTCTGTGTGCTTATGACTCAAATTATTTGTCACGGCACTATGGGAATTAAAGTTGGAAAGTACAAAAGTTAACAACCCTTGATCAATCCCTAGGGTCACATCCATCACAATATGTATGATATTTTCTGGCAGTGTAGATGGCAACATGTCCCTCTCGCTAGGATATTTCTAAATAAGATTAGCTTATAATTTTCTTCCTGCAGATTAAAAGTACTAAGTTTTATGAGCAGTCACCATGTCTCACATTGACATAGAAATTACAATCCCAAAAGTTTCTTCCGGTGAAATAAATGAACACAAAACAGTCAACTAATCAACAATTAGTTTACTCTAAATGGTTTCTACAAGATGCAGTTTTTCATGTTTATTGGATTCGAATTGGTATATTCTCTAAATGTATTCACCAGGAGTAAAGCAACACATACAAATGAAACCTAGACATGAACATGACTAGTTTCTACCCTTAGTTTATGACCATTTTGACTATTTCAAATTAGTCATGCTAAACCCTCGTCAATTAGGATTATGTTTTCGTGTCAAACCAACTGGCGAGAATAACATGTTTCTTTCTGGCTTTCACGCTGGAACTAACCTATATTGCGTGAATTCTTCTAAATATATTATGCACCCATATCGGATACTTGATACATGGACATAAGACACTTGGATAACGGTATCATAAATGTCTCTTATATATAATTGGATATCCATACAAACATATTTAGCAAGTAAATTTTAACATATAATTATGCATAGAACTTATATTTTATATATGAAATACCCTACTAATATCTTGTAAATATTACATTATCCTATAAAATAAAATAGTTATTTAACTATATAAATATTTTTCAGTGTCCCAGTTTCTCTGAATAAGAAAATTAATAGAATTGACTCACGGACACATTCTAATCAAACACTCGTATCCAAGTCCATGTAATAAACTAATAGGTGTATATGTGGGTGTTTTGTGTGTAGGGACAGTATCATATGACAAAAGTGTCCTTGTCCCTTCTTATTCACATGTAAGAGGCAAAGCAAAGTCAAAATTCACAAGGAAAAACATCCAAACCACACAATGGAACAAGTCATCCTGCTAGGGTGCCAAGGCAAATTTTACAAAGACATTTCAGAATTGTAGTCAACTCTTAGGCCTTTAGTTGATATTTAGATGTATAGTATATAAAAGGCAGAGATTGTTGCACTTTACTTTCAAAAAAAAAAAAAAAAAGAGACTGTTGCAGTTTGGCTGAATTTCTTGCTTTTGGGTTTTGAGTTCGCGGGGTTGAGAAGGGATAGTTTTGGCTTTCTGAAAATGACTGTTGTCCAAGTTAAGAGTAGATTTCTGGTCTCAGTTTGTCTAATACATGAGGCTCCAATGGAACACTGGAAATTATTTTAGTGTGATAGCGAGAGAAAGGATAAGCGACCGACTCCTTGTGAAATGTCTACTGGCGATATTTGGCATGCAAGTTTTCGAATGTTTTGCTGACAATGGGATCCTTCAACCATGCCAAATTTTCGATGCAAAATTGTTTCTAGATGATTTAACAGGTGACAACAACGAGTGGCTATTAATCTGCCCTTACAAACTTCATTTACAGAAAAGTAGAAGCATTCTTCATCCCTTTTTTTTTTCTGAATAAAAGAAATCTTCTTATTGCTTCCCCACCCCCCCAAAACAAAAAAAAAAGGCTAAGCTCATTTTATAGATTTATTTGTTTCTTGACAGCCCAACATTATGCTAATTAAATATGGCTTAAATATATTGTTTCTTATTTAATTAGTCGTCCTTCATCGCATGACATTCTTAAAACTAGTCCATCAATATTCCCTCCCCTAATATAAAATGACAAACTGCAGCACCCGTTTTTTCAAAATAATTTAGGCCACAAATTTGCACTATCAAGAGTCAAGCCACTATCAGATTCAAGTTCTAAATACTGGCAGATAAACTTGTTTGCCTACTTGCTGTTCTGAGCAGTCAGCTCGAAAACAGATTGAATTTGGATAAAAAAAAAAAAAATTCAGGCCATTGATAGATCCAAGACCAAAAAATTCCAGCAATCCAAGTTGCTTAAGCTGGAAAAATCTACGTGACTTGCTTGAGATTTTAAATCACTGCTTAAAAGCAAAACAAATTGCTAGCCCCCAACCATTAGTGTCATTCACCTAATTCCCCTACTCTGCCAAATCTTTGTAATTTCAATATCAGGAAAATGATCAAAAGATAGCTACTGGAAACAAATCTCAGGCCTCAAACAATTTCCAATTCCATGCATTACTCTACCACAAACACATGGTATATAAAGCAGACACTGACATTCTCCACTCTCAGGCAAAAATTTAAACCAGCAACATGTCCAACTCATCATGCAGTAGATCTAAATTTTCTTGGCTAATTATTGTTTGCATCACTTTCTTACAAGCTACTTGCACCCCCTCTATCATTGCCACATACTCATCCCTATTGGAACACCATATCTGTACATCTCAGGTGCAATTCAACTACCTGGTTGTAGCTTTGCACATTGGAAGGCACTTTGGATGGCTTTCGGACACCGCAGCTAACTATCTTCCTATGTGGATGACCCTATTCATTGGGCTGATCTTCCAAGTAGTTGCCTATGGTGTGCAATACTTGCACCTGATAAACAAGGTCCCTTCTCTATCTTACTGGGATGTATTCTTACTAAACGTATTGGCTGGGAATAGCGCTTGTTGGATCAACACTTACTGCCATTTAGTAGCCACTAGAAACTTCAATGATAATCTCACAACCATTATAACTGCACTAACATCAAACTATTCAGCATTGGGGGGAAAGCTGTACACTATGTTAGCTGGAGGAATTCCAGGGAAGTACGGTTATCAAAATTCAGGTATCTATCTCCTCTTAAGTTGTCTTGTTCCCACCATAGTTGGGTCAGCTGTAGAACTCTTGCTAAGCTGTCCAAGGCTGATGCCATTTGGAGGACCAGACATCTTCCCTATGGTATTTGTGATTGCTTTTGTAACAGGAGCATGCACTTTGCTTGAAAGCATAGCACCACCTTTCAAGTATGTGCCACCACAGCTAAGAATTATGATCTTAATTTTGGTGATACTGCTACCATCTGCAGTCCCACCAGCTATACATGCAACCTTCCTCACATTAAGGAAATGGTGCTCACAAATGAAGCCTGAGATGTGTACTGTGGATACTAACACAAACTCCCAAACAGTCATTGAGATCGGTAGTGGTGAAGAAAAAAGAGGGGTAATCGAGAAGGCAGGGGTGCAGGTTGAGCAAGTTCGAGGAAAGAAAGGGGATGTTAAGGTGGGAGATGAGCACAGGGTGAAAGATCTAGTGATGAGTCTGGACTTCTGGTTATATTTTTCAGTGAATGCATGTGGGATTACACTGGCAATGGTTTATGGAAACAACTTGGGAAGAATATCTCGATCTCGAGGCAACCATGAAGTTTCATTCCTAGTAGTGCTATCGTCTATATTTGGCTTCTTCGGGAGGGTCTTTGCAGTCTTTTTCGATTGGTGCACAAGGTATGAACTGTGAAAGTTCTCCTAATACATATTCTTTTGTTATTGTCTAGACTACAATCAAGCATTTTAGGCCACTCACTGGTACAATTTTGATTTTCCTAGAATATTCCTAGAATCTGAAAGTGCTAAATCCATGCATCTTATAGTCAGCATTTAATAATTATCAGGCCCTATTATCAAATTAGCAACATAAAATGACAATGCGTTGGTGAAACAGACATACCTGAGCCAACCGTCAGTTCCAATAAAGGCATAAAAACATTGCTTGGTGTATTGGCCAATGAGAAGTCGATGCCTTATCACCAATAAATAAACCGTGTGAACACCATTTAATCATGGACAGAAAGAAGCTCGTATAAGTGAATGCATGACAAAACCAAAGTCCATCTAACCAGAACAGTGGCTTAACCCCAACATCTTAACATGAAAATTCATAAGCCCAACAAGGTTGCATGTGTGATGCGCTTGAATTTGTCTTTCCACTGCTTCTTTACACACTTTTGCACTTTGACATTAAACTGCAGTGAAGAAGGGGGCTTTACTTAAGCTCATCATTCAGCAAACCTCAATGCTTGATAATTCTCATGGCCAAAAATCTCAGAAAGATCACATTTTACAAAAAATACATTTGATCATTTTTTTCTCCACAAACATACACTTTGACGTCTTCCACACCAGATTAATTTATGATTTACAAAATCTGCTTGTTTCAGGGAAAGGAAAATAATGTCAAGACCAGCACTGATAGCCTTTATAATGATTCCCATGCCAGCATCGTTCTTTTTGCTCACAAGTGACAGCAACACATATTTGTATGTTACCACATCAATTCTAGGTACCTGTTCAGGAGCCATAGGTGCCATGGCCACATCTACAACTTCCGAGCTATTTGGCCATGACAATGCCGTTATTAACCAGAACATTGTGCTAACAAGCATTCCAGTGGGTTCCCTTCTTTTTGGTCATATGGCTGCTCTCAATTATGACAGAGATGGAGGCAGCACTTATGGAGCATGCACAGGGTTCAATTGTCATCAGAAGACTTTCGTGATCTGGGGAATAATTTCCTCAGTGGGAACAATTCTAAGCTCCATTTTACATCTTCGAACACAAAAATTTTACCCCAAGTAACTGTAGTATGAAAACATGAATAGTTTGATTGTTGAACTGTCATAATAGATGTTCTTCAAACATTTTAATATTAAAATTCTTTTGAGCTTACAGAAATTGTAAATCACCCTCTTAGCCTCCATCTTTCAACATGTGCTGCATATCTGGCAAGAACATGGCCTTATATTCTTCTGTAACTCTTCTAACATGAGATAGATTAGATCTTTTTGTCGGTGTTCTCTGTCTCCTGCATAAAAATTACGTATTTTACCGTTCATGGAAATCCAACGGCACCCTGGTTCCTTCTCCACACCTCACTCTTTCATTACATTTCTCAAACTAATTCCATCCCTGAAAGTCCCAGTTTCCATGTATGTGTTGGACAAAAGAACATAGGTAACTGAATATTCTGGCCGAACCGAAAGGATCTCCTTGGCAGCAATCTCTCCGGTCTCGACATTACCATGGATCCTACATGCTCCTAACAGTGTCTGCCAGACCATATCATTTGGTTCAATTGGCATTTTTTGTATAAACTCCAAGGACTCAGTAAGTTGGCCCACATGACCTAAGAGGTTAACAATACAGGTATAGTGCTCCATCTCTGGAGCTACACCATAATTTTCCTCCATCAGTCGGAAATAGTGAAGGCTTTCTTCTACCAAACCGCCATGGCTAGAAGCAAACAGAACACAAAGCACTGTAACAGCATTAGGTTTAACACTGACCTGCTCCATCCTCCTGAAAAGCTGAAGGGAGTGACCCACATAACCATGTTGGGCATAACCCGATATAATAGCAGTCCATGAAACTATGTCAGGGTCTGAAATGCTACTGAAAACTTTCTCTGCCTCTATTACGCTGCCACACTGATCATACATATCAATCAGTGCTTTTCTACACATTTGTCAGTGTCCAAGCCAGCCTTGTACAGAAGGCCAAGGACTTGCCAACCAAATTCAAAGAAACAAAGGCCAGCACAAGCGACAAGCACACTAGAATAGGTAAATTGATTGGGTGGAAAGCCTTCTTCAATCATCCGAGCAAAGACAGCCAAAGCGTCCTCCCACTCTAAACACTGAGAGTAAGCATTCAACATAGTAGTCCAAGAATCTACATCTCTCTCTTCCATTCTGTCAAAAAGCTTCTCTACATCTTCAAGCATCCCACATTTGGAATACGCATCTGCGACTGCATAACACTTACCACCATCAAACCATACCCTGATTTAAAAACCATCCCATGAGCTACTTTCCCAAACGTTACACACCCCAAATCAGCAACTGCATTAAATACGCTACAATAAGTGTAAACATCAGATTTTATATTGTTCTGGCACATTTTAACAAAGAGTTCCAAAGCTTCTAGGCTACACCCACAACGTGAATGGCCTGCAATCATTGCATTCCATGGCATGCTCAGCTCAGAATTTGTAAAGTTTATATCAAAAACAGATCTTGCATCATATAAGGCCCCACATTTTGAGTACATATCAATGACTGCAGTTCCAACGGTAACATTAGACTCCATACACAATTCGGAAACATACTTGTGAACTTCCTTTGCCCTTGTCGACATCACCTAATTCCACAAATGCTTTCAGAATGCTAATAAAGGTGTACTCATTTGGAGTGTATCCTATCTTCCTCATTGCACGAAAATAATCGAATGCTTCTGCGTGATAACCATTTGATGCAAAACCTGATATTACCGCATTCCAAGAAACTTCATTACGTTCCATCATAGTGTTGAACACCTGACATGAATCCTCAACCTTCCCCAACTTCATTTACATGTTAAGGAGACATTAACTAACAAAAACATGTGATACGAAGCCTCTTACAACAATATGGGCATGCACCATCTTACCCAAGTCAACGCAATCTAGAGCAATACATAACTGTAGAATTGCAGAGGAACTGAATCCATCAGGCCATATTCCACAGTCCTGCATCTCACACAAGTACTTGAACCCATCATGATAGACCCCATTCTCGGTTGAACCCACAATCATGACCGTCCAAGAGAAAAAGTTTCTGTGAGACATTTTATTAAACACTTCACGAGCTGTCCCAAAATCGGAGCATTTTGAATATGCATGGACTACATGATTCAGTAACACTAACAAATCTTCGCCCACAAGATTAGATTTCAACATGCAACCATGAACGGCTTTTGGTCCCATAACCGAATTTTTCTCTGCACGGCGATGTAGAAGATCAACCAATGCCTGGGTTTGAGTCTGTTCGGAGTTTCATTACCATCACTTGACTTGGACATTTTGCTTCCATAGACTCTATTGACCTTCCTGGCAGACGGAACAGGAAAAGTCGATCTTGAACATCTAGCCTGCAACTGATTTTGGGTATTGCGATCGAATCGTCAGATTAACACATAGAAAGTCGACAATGACCTACCATCCAAGTGGCTAAGAATGTGTGCCTTACTCTGTTTTTCGAAGATGGGTCTGGCAAATCAACCCGGAGAGTGGGCTGACGAAATCCAAGTTTCACGGAGAAACTCATTGCTGACCGTCCGACTACCTGTGCTCTGCTTAAGCGCATAGAATATAAAAGAATAGCTCCAGATGAATGACAAAATTGGCACATCGCCACTCATTGCCCACCATTTTTTCGTTCCTTTTTTTTTTTCTTTTGACACTCATTTTTTTCATTCATGTTAGCGTCATTTTTTCATTTAGCGTGATAAAAAATAAAAAAAAATATGAAAAAATGTTGTTCAATTTGATTTTAAGTATTTGATATATAACAAAATTTTTTTAGAAAAAAATAGTGATATTTTTATACCGCCAAACTAAAATTGTGAAAATGGTTTATCAAACTTATTCTCACAGATTCAAAAAATTAGTATAAATTAGTGATAATGGAACTCGTTTAAAAGTTTTCAATTCGAAAAATATGATTGTCGAAAAAATTTATCCATTCGGTTAAATATTTTTTAAATTTTTTTTTTAGTGAAATATTAAAATTTTTTTAGATAAGTTATGAGTTCGTAATATCTGTAATGAAATAAATTTTAAGAATTTTTAGTAATTTTTTATTTTATTTTTTATTTTTTACAAACCAAACGCTTATTAGCAATTTTCTAGTTGAGATTACGACGATATAAAACCAATCAATTAGAGGGTGTTTGGTACGATGAAAAGTGAGATAAAATGAGATAAATTGTGGGTTCGTAAGGCGTGCAGTGAGATAAGTTTAAAAAGTTTTTCAGAGATTTTCAGAGTTTTTCAGAAAATAGTACACACCCAAACACCCCCTTAGTTGTTGTTCTGTTGGTGTTTGGCCCATTGAAATCCATTCACACCTCGAATCCAAGTCCAATAGCAAATGATATAAAGTTAAGAATTCAAACGCCGGCTTTTCCCTTGGTGTTGTAGACGTCTTAATTGCGCCGCCCACTGTTTAGGCATGACTTGAGAAATAAAAAATTAATTTTTTTAATAATAAGTTATTAGTTAATTATTAAAAAATTAATTTTTATATTTAAAAAAATAATTTTTTAATAACTAATTTTAATTTTTTGTTAATTTTATATTTTTATCCTTTAATGTTTAAAGAAAAATTAAAATATAAAAAGATAAATATGATCAATTAATAAAAAATAAAAAATTATTAGTTACCAGTTACCAATCAAAGCCTCATTAAAAAGTTGCTTGAGAGGATTCCTTTTCCCTAACGTATCCCCTGTAAATTTTTCCTTGGATATTTCCTCTATTATTTCTAAGAATAATTGTAACTCGTATCTTTTTTAATGTCTCCTCTTTTCTTCCAAAAAAAAAAAATAAAGGTAACGATAACGAAGCTCGGAGCTCATTTAATATTTTATAAAATTATTTAAAAAAAATATAAAAAATTATGTTTGATATATTTTATTTAAATTAGATTATTTTTAAAAAATAATATAATTAGTGTAGTTAAATTGAATGAATTTAATCAATTAACAACTATATTACTAACTATCATATCAAAAATGTTTTTAAATTTTTATTTTTATTTTTTACTATGAAAATAAAAACTAAAAATAAAAAATTGAACAAAAAATTGAAAACGAAATATAAAAATTGAACACAAAAATTAAAATCTAACAGTTTCGTCAAACAAATACTAAATCAGCTTATATTTTTTTTCTATAAAAGTAAAGATTTAAATAGAAAAACATAAATAAATAAATAAAAAAAGTATCTTCACTCTGTTTTTCTTTTCTGCTATAAATATTTTATTAATTTTAGCACTTTATCTATTTTTATTATATCATATTAAAATATATTATTTTAATCAAACAATTTTATTAAATTAAAATTATTTTTAATAAATAATATAATATAATTAAATTATTAAATTAATAAATTTAATTAAATAAATTATTATATTTCATATTTTATTAAATTGCTAGAAAGTAGCTATGCCTAAAGACACAAAATATAAGTTAGCCAGTAAAAAGTTTGAATATAAATTTATAAGATAAGCTTACCATAAAAAATTGTAAAAATAATTTATAGAACTAAAAATTTATGTTATAATAGAAGTGCTGAAGTTGTATAAATTTATAAAAAATTAGTATCTTGTACTTTGTATAATGCATAAAAAATTTAACTTTTTCAGTTTCGTAATTTGTGTTCGTAGATATTTGTAAAATTTTATATATTTTTATTTAACACCAAATGGTACCAGTCTAATGTGTTATTTACACTTTAATAAACAAATTTGTTAAACAATTCAACTTGTTTCTCAAAAAGAAAAAAATTCTTTTCACCCAGACTCATACACTGTGTTCTCTTTTCCTCTTATTCTAAAATTTTTATTCAAAATTTTTATTTTTTTCTCATTTGTCGGTTAATTTTTTATTCAAAATTTTAAATTTTTATCCGAATTTAATTGTCACATTACTAAACTTACAGAGCCCTACATAATGCTAGACGGTAGTCTTAATTTCAACGACGACTTAGTTCAGACAGTTTTTTCTTTATCGAAGGTTGGAGAGAAAATATTGGTAACGCCACCTAAACTCACCCATATTACGTAGGATAAACATCATATCAAAAAATATATTTTTATTATATAGATTTTTAATAAATAAAATATTTAAATTAATATAAAATATATTTTATTCAAATATTTTTACTAACTAAATAAATTAAATAATATTTTATATATTTTATATTTATTTAATTGTATTATGAAATATTTTTAGTAAATAATAATAATAAATTATTTAAATTAAACTTATATTTAATTTAATTTAGTTAATATGAAATATATTATGTTAGATTACTTAAATTAATATAAATATATTTTATTAAATTAATTTAAATAAATAACATAATAAGTTATATTTAATATATTTAGTATTAATCGAATTTTTTCTGCACAGCGAGGTAGAAATCAACCAATGGAATAATCGAAGTTCTATCAGTATTAGGAAATCTAAAATGACATAATGGAAGTTCCATCAGTATTAGGAATTCTAAAATGACATAATGGAAGTTCCATTGGTATTAGGAATTCAACTGGATCCGCTCGCTCTCCATCCAAACTGCCTATAAAAGGATGGCCCAGCTTTGATCACTGCATTCGACATCCCATTCATTGATCACAGTCTTGGCCTTAGAGATGACGACAGTTTCGCCGATGACGTTCTCTGAACTCTGTAAAAGTAGAAGAATGAAGAACTCCATGATGACATTCTCCGAGCTTTGTAAAATTAAAAGAATGGAAACTTCTTCTTCTATAACGACGTTTTCCGAGCTCTGTAAAAGTAAAAGAATGGGCAACATTAAAAGAATGGAGACTTCTTCTTCTGTGACGACGTTCTCTGAGCTCTGGAAAAGTAAAAAAATAGAGACTCCTTCATCTGTGACGACGTTCTCAGAACTATGTAGAAATAAAAGAATGGAGACTCGTTCATCTGTGATGACGTTCTCCGAACTTTGCAGAAGTAAAAGAATAGAAACTTGTTCCTCTGTGATGACGTTCTCCGAACTTTGCAGAACTAAAAGAATAGAAACTCGTTCTTCTGTGATGACATTTTCAGAACTATGCAAAAGCCAAAGAACAAAGACTCAACGCCATAATAATGAAAGATTTGAACGAAGAAGATGTTAGTTTTTTTTTTTTTTTTTTTTTAAGCTTTGATTTCCTTTTCTTAACTCTTTAATTTTATTCTTTTTGAAATTCAGTCTAGAAAATAGTTTAAAAATATTTCTTAGTTAATACTTTACTTTTCTTTCTCATTTCAGCTTTTGCAATGACAGTCAACTCTGTTAAACCCAATGAACCCGAAGCCTATGTTACTACACCATTTCAAAAATCACCAGAACCGCATGAGGTTCCGATGCCAAAAATCACTCTCTTGCCAATCTCAAAATAACATCATCCCACTAAAACCACTAGACCTGCCCAAGAACTGCTACTGAAATCATTTTTCCATCGCTGAAATTGCCTCCTCCACGCAAACGGATTTGAACATGTCTTCGAAATCACTCTGCCGTGCAACTCTCTCCGCATGGGAAGGTAAATAGTTTTTTTTTTTTAATGAAAAAATAGTAGATGGTGTACTTTTAGAGTATACTTTTCCTTTTAAAAAATGAGATTTTTTTTTTTATAAGAGAAAGTATTTTTTTCTTTGAAAAACAATTGGTTTTCTTTATCACAAAGTTTTAAAAAGAAGTAACTTATGAAAAAGTGACTCTTTTATTAAAAAAAATAAATAGCAGGCTCTATGTGCAGTTTTTTTTTTTTTTTTTTTAATTAGATTCTTTCTTTTTTTTGTTTTGTTTGGAAAAATAACATTTTTTTAGCAAAA
>JAVXUM010000040.1:5238675-5248876 GCA_035590655.1 Pouteria glomerata
CTAAAAAAAATTACATAACTTGAGTTCGATTAATAGAATAGCTGTAATTTTTTTTTAATGTGACCACCGTCATACAAACTACCAAACAAGACTCATTGTGAATATTTTTTAAAAAGATTTGAAAATCGTTTTGACGGATTTCAAAACCATTCCGACAGATTTCTCTATAAAAGTCGATATTTTTATTATTAATCTCTGTAAAGCGTAATTTGTCACTAAATACCTAAATATCACTCAAATTAAATTTTTTATTATTTTTCATCACATCAAACATAATTTATCATTAAATACTTAAATATTACTTAAATTATATTTTTTTATTATTTTTTATCACACCAAATGGCACCTATTAACAATGTAGACATGTTCAGTTGACTTGAGTCAAGTAATTTAAAGATCTCGGCAGCTGTCCCTTTCTCTTAGAACTGTAAACATGTTCAGTTGATTTGAGTCGAGTCATTTAAAAATCTCAACAACCGTTGCTGATCCGAAACAGTACGGTCTTGTGAGTCATTTTCAAAATTATGTGTTGCATATTCGGTGGGGGATTAAATATTATTCTATTAACAGAATCTATGCAGTAAAAAAAAAAAAAAAAAACGAACGATATTAAAAAGCAGCAGCAACTCTAATCACTGGCTGTGGCTTCGTTCCGCCACCACCGCCATTAGCTTTATTTTAATCCTCGTTGGCGATTCTCACCGTGTGTTACTCCAGTTAACCCATGTTGGGTCAACCAGCGAACTTGTTTTGACTAGGATATCAATATTAAATTATGTACTAATTAAAGATCTTATTTTATAATTAATATTTTTGTCACATGAGACATGCTTTTAAATGATATATATATTGTCTCGTTAATCTAAATCACTCTTAACTAGAAAAAAAAAAAAAAAAGTTTACTTTTACTAAAATATTAAAGAATAAATTATACTTATCTTCCAGATTATATATTTGGTTAATTATGAAAACTATTGTATCAGTTCGAGACCGTCCCCAAACACCCAGAGCAGTGCACTGTTTTATTCTTGGCGACGGTTATCCCAGTGCCCCCAAAAGGCCTTCTTAAGGGAGAGGTTTCAACCTGTTACTTATTAGGTAGATTTCGTTTTCCTCTCCAACTGATGTGGGATCTCACAATTATATTTATCATTTAAAATTTATATTCATATCCCTTATTTTCTTATTTTCAAATAATTGTCACGGGGAAATTTTTTGTCAAATTGATTGTTAATATTAAATAAAAAATATTATGCTCAACGTGAAAAAATTATATGAGATTTCTCTTTTACTCATTTAAAATGTCCAAAATTTCATTGAAATTTTCATACGTAAGTAAGAAAATAAAAAAATTAAAAAAAAAATTTGTCTTCTCATATTATAATCTAACTTCATCTCCAAAATTGAAATAAATGCCTAATAATAAAAAATAATGAAATAAAGCAAAAATATTGTGAATTATTCCCTTTCAACATTGTTTTTTTTTTTTTTCCCTTGATATTTGAAGATCCCAAGAGCATTTTTATATTTTATATAGTATAAAGAGGTAAAAAAAGGTATCTCACATATTTTTTTTTTCCTGACCGTATTTTTTCTTTTTAATATTGATAATTAGATGGATTGGAGGATTTATTATGATTAAAATTCTAAAATAAAGGGTGCGATTTGAAATTTTGAATAATAAAAATAATTATATGTAATTAGTCAAACGATAGGGAAGAATGAATTTAATGTTGCACTCTAGACCGACCAGGCCAACACAAATCGTTTTAATTCTCCCCATGGATGGGATCCCCACCGTGATATTTGCGTCCAGGTGCAATGGCAGGGCTAAAATTCAACCGACTTGGTCCATTCTAGAAGGTGTTCTGGTCTGCTCGAGAATTGTTTCCATCCATTACGATAAATATTATGTTAAATTATGACTAGAATAAATTATAAAATCTTGATTAAATAATTATAAATTTCTCAATTCTATAATTTTATTTATGAAATTTAATAGTTTAAAATTTTATCTTATCATATATTTTAAAAAAGTATTAAAAAATAAAAATAATTTATGGGTTAAAGATTGATTTAAAGTCTTACAAAGATTTATCTAATAAGATATAATATGAGGTTTGTTTGGAATTGCATAAAATTAGAAAAATTAGTGTTTCGAATTTTGCATAGTGAGCAACAAATTTAAATTTTACAGTCTCGTAATTCGTATTTATAGAAATTTATAAAATTTTGTATTGTTTTGTTTTACATCAAACAGTACTTTTATGATATTTTAAATAATAATTTTTTAAAATTTAGAAAAAACAAGAAAAAAAATGTAAAAAGTTATATGAAAAATAAAGGTATAAGTTAAATAAAAATGGTAATCTTAAGCGATATCCATGCAAATTCAAGTTTGAATAAAAGTGACAAATGGTAATAAATATTATATAATTAGTTAGTTGGATGTAACGTAAAATAATTATATTTTTCAAATTCTACTTTATATATATGTGGTGTCGTTTGGAGTGTGAAAAAAAAAATATCGAAAGTAAAATTTTTTGAAATTTAGAATGTAAAAAATTATTTTGAAATAATGATAGGATGTTCGTATTTAATTTGATATAAAATTGTTTAAAGTTATATGAAATGACATGTAGTAAAATATTAGTAGAGAATTTTAAATTTTTTTTAATTTTTTTTAAATTTTTTGATACAATTGTTAATATAATTTTTTTATAAATTTACTAAAATTTGTTAGAACAAATTTATAATGATTTATTTGAACGTATTTTGACAAAATTTTACCAAACGCCCTGTGAGAGTTTTATGAACACATTAAAATAATAGGATAATAGGACGGACGGGGGTTGGTGAGGAAATCCCAGTACGATTGTTCGGGGCAACTGCTTCGTCAGTGTATTCTGCCTTCCCCCAATTTTGCCGCTTATTAAACGCTTTGACCTCGCCTTCCCCCTTCTAGAAAAGACTAGTTCATTGATGTTACAGCCTAATCCAGATCCTCAATTTCTAAAATGATATTTTGGACCCCTCCAGATGAGAACATAACCACGCATATAATAATTATATATAATGATTGAGCCTTCAATACATAATTAATTATATAATAATCAGCCCCAAATCAAGGAGCAATTTAGACTTTAAAAAAAAATTATCAATTGATAGGATGTACCCAAGCCCAACTGAAAATCATACTCGAATAATCGAACTCTTACTTGACCCGACCTCTTGGTTAGAAAGAGGGCTCGTAGGACCTTCTTGTCTGATCAAGCATTCAGGACGTCCCACTCGGAATATCTGACTGACCACTTCCTCAGTATGGTTCTCCCGTTCGAGAAATATCCAACTAATCAGTCGGGAATGTCCTGGTCAGGATGTTACAGACTAACTATATAGCCAGATAAGTCCTGGTCAGGGTTATGGAATATGACAAAGATGCATACGTCACAGTCACGCGTACAACCGCCTTCTGACATCCTCCGCGATATTCGCCTATAAAGGTGTTGCTTGCCCATTAACGGTTTGATAACTAATCATATGATATCAACATGGAATTCGTGAGTACAGGTGGCACATTCTGATTGAATGAGAGAGATGATTCGATACTATTCTCATGCATGGTGCCTATGCAGGATCAACAGCTAAATATAAATACATTAGACCTCCGATAAAGGTACACACACTGAATTTTACCTAGCGGTTAATCTGCCAAAATATTTTCTCAGCTTTTTTGCTAACTTAAGCATCGGAGGCTCTTTGGCAGGCACCACACCGGTGTTAAGGCAGCAGTCCACGACAATCTGGACCTGATTTGGATCATTCAGTGCTCATCCAGAATTACTGTGTTATCAATTTTTAACAAAAAATTATCAAAACTTACTAAAAAGTTTTGTCCGCCAAACACCCTGTAATAAAATCCTAGCTACATGAAGCAGTTTTAAGTATTGCATAAGCTTTACTTCTCATCTAATAATTTGATACACTAATAGCTTCCAAGGGGTTAAATGATAAAAAAAAAAAAAAAAAAAAGTGAAACATGCTCTGCTTTACTTATTGTTACTTGGCGTGCATCCTTATCCTTTGTCTCTTTGTCAGTCAGCATCCCATTCGATCTCATATGTTTAATTTCAAGCCTATACTTTGAAGTGTCAGTTAGTAATCTTGCCACTAAAGATAATGTCACATGCACATACACGGGGTCCTCAAGCCTTTTGAGGTTCTGAAAATAATATAGCTCAACAACTTTAAGGTACCTTGTGCACTTCTATGATCTGTTAATTGGATTGAGGACTGTAAGGCTTCAATTTGTGCTTGAAGTTGAGTAGCTTGTAATTAAATATGAAAGCTGTAAATATAATAAAAAAAAAAAAAGAAGAAAAAGGAGTACGAATTTTGATCCATGTAAAAGAAAAGGGTTTTTATAGACTCGAAGCAATAATCAAATATTAAAAAGGATAAGAAAACCCAAAAGCCAAAAGCTTCAAATAAATGTTATTGATGAAAATTTCAAATAATATATAATCTTATTAGAATCCAAAATTCTGTTTTATAGAAATTTTTTGTTTCATAAATCTTTCCAACACTTTAAATCATAATCTTATATATCTAGACTTTGCATTTCATTGTATCTTCTGAGGAGGTTAGGATATCAACTCAACTCAACCAAACAAAATCTCAGTCCCAAATTAGTTTAAGTTGGCTAATACTCTTCTTTCATTAATTTCTATAATGGGTTATGTTATCTGTGAGATTACATGAAGTTAGGAATTTACTCAATGAGATATATGTTGTGATAAAATGGCCCCGTATAGGAAGTGCTTACATAACTGTAAAGTAAAGATCAAAAAATAGAAGAAAAAAGAAGAAGAAGTTTTGGGGATTTGATCATTTGACTGATGATAAGTTTGAAAGGATTGCGATGATATGTTGGTATTCATTTATTTTCTTGAGGACAGCGTAGCTGCATGAGTTGTGCCTACCTTATAGGAGCAGATGGAGATCATGTTTGAAGTGTAATGAAAATGCACTTTCAGGATGATCATGAGATACATTTGGGAAGAGTTTATTTGCAGTTGTCCGGATAATGTCATAGAGGAGGCGGCTTACTAATGTGTAGCCTTTTGTGTAAGAATAGAAATGCCATAATGCAATGCAAACAAGAAAATCTCATAGGTTTCCTTCCACCTTCATTCAATGTTTGTTTTCCAAATAAATTACTACCTCCACTGACTCATTTACTAAGACAATTGTTGGTCATGGAGGCAAGAGAGTAAAAGTAAACCTATTAACATGGGTGTTTTTAGCAATTAAGAGCAACTGACTTTCAAGCCATATCAATAAGAAGCCAATATTGCAAAAAGCAAGAGAACTTCCAAAATATCAAACAAACAAAGCAATCATGCATTCAACAATTACTCCCTAGACGCCGCCGCCGCCATATCCAATCTTTTTACATGGATCAGAATTCATACAAAATGAATGGAAAATAAGAAGTCACTGTCCAAGTTACAAATCAGAGTTTTCAGTAACACAGATTAACGAACATCAATTCTCAATCCAATGAATACAACTTGAATTAGGCCACATTTTGGAAATAAACGACGAATCCTACCAAAATTCGGACTCTAAATTACAATGAAAAGGACAGGTTAGCAGATCGCTGCAATTTGTGAAATGAAAAACTACAGAGACCTAGATCTGAGACGGCGTACCTTGGAAGAAAGGAGAGGAAAGGAGAAGAAAGCTAGGATACAGAAAACCCTAATTCCCATTTTGTGTGAGAAAGACGAAGAGCGCACCAACGAAGAGGAAAGAGATCAAGCGGCGCTCAGGCATGATTTTAGCAATTAAAAGACAGGTAAGGCAACTGAAGAAGGAGCACAGATATGAGGAGCTTTGGGGGTAACCACACTAGTGCTGATTCAAAGAGTTGACTTGAAGGGGCTCTACTTCCTGGAAATGCAGCATGGCTGGCTGTTAGAGCGCGTCTATGTAAAAAGCGTCTTATATCTTGTTCTAAAGCCAATAAAATCTTGTGCTGTAGTTTCTTTGGAAGAATTGAAATGGCGTCTGCTCATGTTGCTGAGAAGGTATACGGGGTTCCAAGCACTCCCAACGAAAGTGTTATAGGGGATTACATCTGTGTCCTGTACCCGGTAGACTTGATTGTGAAGAAGAGGCTTGTTGGACTCTGCCAGGCACACTTCGATGTTTTGGATGTCAACGGAAGTCTGCTCCTCGAGGTTGACGGCTGTCTCTCCAAACTCCAAAAGAAAAGAGTCTTACGAGACCCTGCTGGTTTCCCTATATCCTCACCGTGCGTGAAAAGTTGCTCTCTCTCTTCATTTCTTCTTGTGTAGCTGATTATCCTGAGTTTTCAGTCTAATTTCCATTTTCTTGAAATTGTGCTTGGTAATTTTATTTTGCCCCATCCTTTTCAGAAATCTAAGACCTCTCTTCATTTCTTCTTGTTTAGCTGATCATCCTGACTTTTCGGTCTAGTTTCCGGTTTCTTGAAACTGCGTTTGGTAATCTTGTTTTGCCTCATTCTTTTCAGAAATCTAAGACCATCTAAAGGATGTTTTTGGTCATTTTTGAAACCAAATTTGAGACTTATTTTATATTTTGCATTCCAATGAGCCATTAAATTAAACTCCATTTACATTCACATTTTGTTATTTCTCTTTTCAAAATCAGTTTTTAATCAAAATCACATTATATAGATATATTTTATCACAATGCGTGGAAAGTCTCTCTCTCTCTCTCTCTCTCTCTCTCTCTCTCTCTCTCTCTCTCTCTATCTATCTATCTTTCAATTCATTCTTGTTTAGTTAATTATCTTTAGTTTTTGTTTGGCTTTTAGTTATCCGTTTTCTTGAAGGATGCGAGAGAACTGACATCGGTCAATTTTAGTTCTAAGCATCAATTCTAGTCTGTTTAGTTTTAATTCAATAGTTCTGATTTATTTATATATTTTTAAATTAAAAAATACTTGAATAAATTTAGACTATTGAATAAAATCTAACAATCCATGAGTATGATGTTACAGGACTAATATCACTGTGCGATGTAAGCCCCCATTTTCTTTCTTGATACTACATTTCAACTTCATTTATATTTATATTTTTTTATTTCTCTTTTCAAAATTATTTTTTTTTCAAAATCAGCTTTATTTATATATTTTATCACCAAACGTATTTTTTTTCAATTACAAATTAGTTTTCAAAATCAATTTGCTAATATCAATGCCAAACTAGGCAGTTTAACCTAGAGTTGTTGTGTGACAATCTTCTGAAAGGTGCTTACACTTCACCATTGATGGAAGGTTCACAGAGGGGAGAGCTTAGATACAAGCAATCTCGTTTTCACTGTGCAGCGATCCCGCTCTCTTCATATCAGAAGCGAGCTCTGCATCTACCTAACAAGCAATGTCAATGAAAATGTCCGCAACTTCCACGTTTCTGGATCTTACCATTCTCAGTCTTTCAGAGTTTACAAACGCAATAATTTGCTTATAGAGGTAATAAGCATTCCAATCAAGTTTTTTTTTTTTTTTTTTATGTCTATATCTCTTTTATATTTTTTTTTTTTTTAAAAAAAAAAATACAACTCAGGAGAACAAAATGAATCCTATTAGTACATATCATGGTTAATTAATGCAAGTTAAGGGCAACTTCATATTAGGAAGTTTTACCTGCAATGGTAAAGAAAAATTCAAGGTGAAAGTTACACGAATAATTGTCTGAATCCAAACTAATTGTATATTTTGTCTTGTCCTTTCCTTTTCCTGTTGAACCGTTATCTTCTATTTGAAACACCTTTTTTTTTTTCTTTTCTCCTATGATCCCAATTACGTCTCCTCTCCAATCTTCTATTTCTACCCCATCTTTCTCATTCGATTCTCTTATCACTTACGCTCCTATCTGTGTAAAATCAACTGCCATCATACACTATTTCCTTTTCATTCTGGCTGCCTTAAAGCCATCTTTACTTCCACTGTTCATGCAAATTTCCTCAAATGTTTCCCCAGTTTCCACTTTATTGACCTAAGATTTATAAATTTAGTTTTATAATTGATTTTGATGATAACAAATATTGAATTAAATTTTCACAATTAATTTTTAAATAGATATTATATGAAATATTACAATTTATTTTGATTTGCTAAATTTAAGATAATATACTTGGAAGAGATTGATATTATTTTTGTAATATTTTTAAATAATTTGGATAAAGAAATAAAGGAATTTCAAAGTTTAGAGTAATAGAAATTAATGAAAGCTGAAAACTTGAACTAGAATGTTAACTTGGATGAACAGAAAAATCAGACATATATTAATATTTTGATGATATTTAAAGATCTAACGGTTCATTTTTTATGAAATTTTAATATAGTAAACTAGACTTCTATATCTACAGCTTTACCGAAGGAAAATTTTTGTGAATGCAAAGGTAAGATGTCCAAAAAATGAGCTGGAAGATTAATCATTACAGAAATGATTTTAATTTTGAATTCTAGAGTTAGTCTCGGTTTTTGAGACATGACTCATAAGCTACAATTTTAAAAATTCTGATTTTTGGTGTGTGAAAAAAAGACTTATAAAGTTATAACTTTTATAGTTTAAGTTTCTTAAAATTCTAAAAGCATTATGGTGAAATAGTAACCTTAATTGGAAACACAGATTCAGATTGTCAGAAAAAGTTATCTGGAGCTAATCTCGGTTTGGAGGCTATATCTGAATATCTAACCGTTGGATGAAGCTTAAATTTGACCAGCTGATAGTTAACTTATATATCTACAAAGTTACTCTAAGAAAATGTCAAATATGAAGTTATGAAAGTAAAAAATGGTCCAAAATATACCTCAGAAAATCTGAATCTAAAAGGAAGCATTAGAAACAAAAACGTGTTTGTTAAACCTATTTTCGCTTTTTTGTTTAAAACATGAAAATTTTAATAGAAAAAAGTATTTTTACCCTCGTTTTTTTGTTAAAAATATTTTGTTAATTTTAACAATTAATCCTTTCCGTTTCAACATATTAAAATAAATTATTTTATTTAAATATTTTATTAAACAAAAATTATTTTTAATAAATAATATAATATAATTAATTTCATTTGATTAATATAATTATATTATTTATTAACTATTAATATAATTTACTTAATTAAATTAACATAAAATATATTTCAATAAATTATTTTTAATAAATAACATAATTAAAATAGTTTAATTTAATTAATTAATTTAATAATTAATAATTAAATAAAATTATATTTATTTAATTAAAATTAATTAATTTAGTATATATTTGTTAAATTAAATTAATATAAAATATATTTTATTAATAAAATTTTATTACTAAAGGACAAGTTTAGATTTTAAGATATTAAAAAGGGTATTAATATCCAAAATTTTATAAAACTATGAGAATTCAAAATCAAAGTGTTCAAAAAGTTGAGGCGAAGCACCTATTCATAAGTTCTGAGATATTTAGTAAACCCACGAATACCCAAAAAAATCATTACTTATAAACTTTAAAGTTTAGGTGGCATTTAGTTTAATTTTTTATTTTTTATTTTATGTATTTTATGTTTTAAAAATTTTAAAATATGAAAACAAAAAATGTTATGTCTTTCTTATTGGAGTTAAAAATATTGAAAATGATTTTTTGTCATTTTTTATTTTATGTGTAAACTCATATTCTGTTTTTTAAAATAAAATTTAAAAACACACATGACCAAATGCGCTTTAAATTATTTTTCTTGGTTTTTAAAAGGTTAAAATGAAAAATAAACTTAAAACAGAAAATAAAAAACAAAAACTAAAAAAACAAACCAAATGAGACCTTAGTTTCTATGAATATTTCAAAACTCACTTTAGGAATTGTTTGATCGGTAAAAAAATATAATAAAAATATAAAAATTTGATATAAAAGTGATATATGATAATATTTAATTAAAAAAATATAAATAATTAATAAAAATAATAAATTTTAATTAATTGAGATAAACCGAACGCCCCCTTGAACCTTTTACAGCCCATGAATTTTTGAACATTGAAGCCCACCCTAAACGTAACGTGCCACCGTTATTCATGAAGAGAAGACGTGAAAAATGATACAGAAATGCTAGGCTTACACCCAGCGGCCTTACACCCGGCTTTACACCCCCAAAACGCTGCCGTTTTGTGTATATG
>JAVXUM010000040.1:5248976-5262154 GCA_035590655.1 Pouteria glomerata
TCCTCCCCATGCGTTAAAAGGTTCTCTCTCTCTCTCTCCCCTCCCCCCCCCCCCCCAATTTCTTCTTGTTTAGCTGATTAATTATCCTGAGTTTCTGTTTGGTTTTCAGTTTAGTTTTCCGGTTTCTTGAAACTGCGTTTGGTAATATTGTTTTTTCTCATTCTTTTTAGAAATCTAAGACCATCTAGAAGATGTTTTGGGTGACTTTTTGAGACCAAATTTGAGACTTATTTTATTTTGCATTCCGGTGAGCCATTAAATTATATATTTATTTAAACTTCATTTATATTTATATTTTGTTCTTTCACTTTTCAAAATCAACTTTATTTATATATTTTATCACCAAAGGCGTTTTTTTTTTTTTTTTCTCCCAACGACAAATTAGTTTTCAGAACCAATTTTCTAATATCCAATGCCAAATCTAACCTGGAGTTGCTCCGTGACAATCTTCTAAAAGGTGCTTACACTTCACCACCGATGGAAGGTCCACAGGGGGGAGAGCTCCGATGCAAGCAATCTCCTTTTCACCGTGCAGCGATCCCATTCTCTTCAGATCAGAACTGAGCTCTATGTCTACCTAGCGAGCAATGTCAATGAAAATATCTGCAACTTCCACGTTTCTGGATCTTACTCTTCTCAGTCTTTCAGAGTTTACAAAGGCGATAATCTGCTTGCAGAGGTAATGAGCTTTCCAAGCTTTCATTTCTCTTTGATAGTTTTTTTACACCAAAAAAAAGAAAAAAATCCTCAAGAGCACAAAATGAAATCCTAGTAATATACATCACTGTTAATTAACGCAGGTTAACGGCAACTTCAAATTGGGAAGTTTTATCTGCAATGGTAAAGAAAGCTTCGAGGTGAAAGTTTTTCCCGGCGTCGACTATGCATTTATTGTGTCGCTTCTTGTAATTCTTAACGAGAATGACATATTTGTATAATTCTAGACTCTAATGTGGTAGGTGACCTTGAAAAGTCCTTCCTGCTGTGATGTCTGTTTCCGTCAAAGTTTTTTTTTTTTTTTTTCTTGGGGGGGGGGGGGGGTGGGGGTTGGCCATTTGCTGCATATGAATAAAGCTTACAAAAATTGTCTCCTCGACTCTCATTCTGTAATTAGTTCGTTCTAAACCTTTTCTTCTGTTGCCGGTGATTGAACAAACCAGATTTCTTATCATTATCTGAACAAGATACAAAGAATCTGCTGGATGGAAGATCGTGTTCAAGTAAAGGCATGAAACTTTAGAAGTGTCTGGAATTAAACTGGGAAAATTTTCTTAATTGAGACTACGTCGTAATTTTTTAAAGGTACAAACAGCAATGCATACGCATGATGGGTGCTATACATGAACATTATATGACCATAACCACCAAGCAAAAGATAAAAAATGAAAGGAAAAAGTCTAGGACTTGTTTCCGATTAAATTATATATATTGGTAGTAATTGCGATTGCACTTGTTACAATGGCCAGGACTACCATTATTGCGGCCATGATCCGGTCCTTTGCTCTAGATATACCATGAACATCTCTGCGGAAAAAAAAAATGCATATTTTAGGTTTTGGCTCGAGTATATAAGAGGATACAAGTTAATAGAAAATTGGGTGAATTGCCCTTTTTATTGCTTTTGAGTTTTTTTGACCATACGTCACTTTAGACTAAATATCCTGTAAAGGGTTTGTTTGGCAGTTGGGCTCGCAAACCCACGGTGGATAGTTCAAAATTAGGGGAGAATCTCGTGAAATCAACTCCCAAACGTGGCTAAACCAAATGGAAGAGAAGGTAGACTAAAGACGACCTTCATTCATCCGTGTGTGCGTATGAGAAGTACCTGAGAGTAATTGCACCAGGGAAGACGAAGGCAAGGCACACAGCACTGGTTGATCCCATGAACTGAAAGAAATACCAGATATTTGGGATGGTTATTGCCGAGAAGTAAGAGAAGACTAGGAGGATCAATGTGAGGGGAAAAAATCTTTTTGTGTCCGCTGCCAAAGGAGGCCTCCCAGGGAAGAGGAATTCATCAAGGTTGGCCCTCAAAGAAAAGTTCAAGAGAGGAAACACCAGCATAAGGTGGAAAGCATAGCTCAATCGAATCATGTCATTAAGTAATAAGCCCACTGCTGAATCAGAGCTGCTATCAAAATTCACAAGCATGTCGGCCATGATTGAATCCCCAAATAAAAGGTATCCAAAGGTCCCAACAAGAAAGTAAATGGCCGCACACAGAACAAGAGAGATTCTCACAGCTCTAGCCATATCAGCAGGCTTGCCAAGCTCCATTCCAATTGGATGAACTGCATATATACACATCCAATCAATCAAAGGCATTCATATTGTTCCTTAATTTTTGAATAGAAATTCATTTTTTCTAAGAATATAAAAGGTAAGTTACACTTGGCACTCTAATATTTTACTACCAATTTTACTTTAGAACTATTTGTCCTTTACATTCTACACATTCCGTGTCAACCACAGTTCAAACACATTCAAAAATGAGACTAATTAAAATAGATTTAGTAGAAGTCCTAAAGTGCTCAAGTGTAATTTACTTGAAAATGAATTCTCTATTTACCATTGAAATGAAATGTGAAAGCGGTTACTATGACTGGGACTGCCGTGAAAAGGTCGAAGAAGGAGGCTTGCTGGTCCAACTGAGGAACCAGCCTTGGGGCCTTGGTTTTCCCTTCCAACAATGCAGAGATTGCCATCACGAAGCACAGGCTAACAAAAACCACAGCAAGAAGAACCGAGACTGCTGAACTGAACCTCAATGATTCTGAAATCATCACCAGCCAAACAAGGCACTAAATCAAAGCGAAACAAATTCATATTTTGTATGATTAAAGACTGGGAGTGGGTTGTATAATATAACTTATATTAATATTATACGAACCTAGACGACGAAACAGCAGCAGTGGGAGCATCACGAACACAGCAACAAATAAGAGAGCAAAAGGACGAGTATTCCACCAGTAAAGGCCAAACCATTCCTGCAAAACCCCCACGTGCACTGACCCTTCAGGCTGGTTTCCAGACAGGACATCCCCTGTAAAAGGCAATCAAACAGATTAAGACAGAGACGTTTCCCTTATTGGTATTCGTTTAAAAAAAATAGTTTCAAAAATACAGTTTTCAGAAAGCTTTATGAAAATTGGTTTGTAATTCAAATAAATGTTTTGGTGATTATATGAAAACATTAATTAAGAAACAAAAAATATATAAATCACAAATAAAGTATAAATATATAATTTAATGACGCATTGAAATATTAAAAAAAAAACTCAATTTTAATCCCACAAACATCAAAAATATCTTTAAAAAAAATAATGGAGCACCAACTTTTCTCAAAAAAATTCAAAAAAACTTCAAAAGTGACACCTTTTTTAAACTCTAAAAAATTCTAATTTTTTGGTAGAATTTTTAAAAAAATTGTACTGACATTTGTGCCAAAAAATTTTACAAAATTTTTAAAATTCTCTACTAATATTTTATCACGTGTCATTTTATATAATTTTTAACAACGTTATATCAAATCAAGCATAATCGTTCAATCATCATTTCAAAACAACTTTTCACAGTGTAAATTCTAAAAATTTTCACTTTTGATTTTTTTAAAACTTTGTTGTGGCTCCAAATGGACCTAAATAGTTTCAGATTTCTAGGTTTACTCTTCCTTTCTTTTTTTTTGTTTTTTAAAAAAAGAATTAAATGAAAATAAAACGGGTAGGAATGTGGGGCGGAAGTAACAAGCCCATTTGAAATTGATCATAGAAGTTATCATGACCCACTGTTAAATATTCCATTAAGCCATAATTACAATAAAGATCTAGCCCGTTACAACAATTCCATCAAAATGGGAGCCTGGCAAATCCCCTTCTCAAAGGCATTTGTTTCACATAATGCGTAGCTACAGCCACTTTGCCAACTTGACTACAGAAATGGTGGTAATTTCTGTTCTTTTTAATTCTAATTTCTGATAAATGAAATTAAAAATACTCCAATTTTCTGCTTCAAAAGGCAAATGGCGCCTTTAAAAGTTATGGCTTTCATTGGAAATGCTTCCCAAAAGATTACCAAAACATTATTCTGCGGTTGGTTACACGTAAAAAGATGAATTAAGCTTAAGATAACTAGCTTCCTTGACAAATCTAAAATCCAAAGAACATAACATATAAAGATTCCACTTCTCAGCAACAAAGTAACTCTCCTCCATTGCAAATTTTTGAAACATTTTAGAATAATAAAAAGTGAGATAAAATGAAATAAAAGTACTATTTGAGATTTTAAAAAATAAAAAAAAAAATTTGAAAATTTTTAAAAATTTCTAAAACTTATTCCATTGCACGAATTACGAACTCATAACTTATTTTATTTTATCACTTCAAAAATACCTAAAGTGAGATAAGTTATGAGTTCATAACTCGTACAATGAATTAAAAAGTAAATAATTTTTAAATATTTTTTAATTTTTTATACACCAAACGATGTCCTACACACATACATATAACATATATATGCAGTAAAAGTCTAAAATCAATTCAGTCTCGCTTTGAAAATTGAAATGGGCATCCAGTTTTACTGGAAGTCATATGCTTACCAATAATAATCAGATAAATGATCAAGCAACCAAGGTTGGTGATCATGACGCAAATCTGCACCGCCACAGATCCTAACCGTCCGAATGACTCATACATCAATCCGGCGTACGTTGTCGACCCCCCAGAATGCGTGAACCTCATCATGAACTCCACGGACACGTCGACCATGATCGCCACCATTACAATGGCGACGAAAGCCGGAATAACGACTAGGACCTTGAGAGTCGCCGGAATAGACATGATCCCGGCGCCGATTATGCTTGTCGACACGTTGAACACCGCGCCGACAACTGACCCCGGTCTATCGGGTGGAGGCGAGTTCAGCTTCGGGAGTAGTGGAGCCTTTGCTCCACCGGAGCCTTTCGTCGCCTCCGACTTCATCCCGACGGTGGCTAATTTTCCGGACGCTGGGGCTAAATAGTACGTTGTCTGCTACTTCATGATTATCATGCATTATTGGCAATTACATACAACGATACAAAAGCCTAACTTTGACTATATTTCGGTTGAATTACCCAAATTGCCATTCCGAGTGGCGGAGGATTGATTGGTTTAGGCGAAAATATTGAAGGCCAGTTTTGGTAATTAATATTTGTCATTATCACACAAATCATATTTAAGAGGCCTACAAAGAGTGAGGAAATAAAATGAATAATGAAAGGTGGAACCCCACCCTGAATGAATAATGAATAATGAACGTGGACGGGGAAGTGGGAGAAGCGGCCACTGGTAAAGAGTTCAATTTGACAAATGTTATTTAGACTCCGTTTGGAGTAAAAAAATAATAATAATAAATTTTAAAAATTGTTATTTTTTTAATTTATTATACGAATTATGAATTTTTAATTTATTTAATTATTTTACTTTTTATCATTCTAAACATACATTTAAATATATATTAGACATTGAGTTTAATTTTTTATACACATATCATAATTTTTTTTTTAAAGGTAAGAAAATTAAATTAATAAAATAAAGTACAGTACAATATCGCCGAAAGATAACCCTAATATTATATTGAAGCTCAAAACCCTCTTAATAACAAAGAAACAGTCTATAAAACTAGACAACAAAGTTTAAATTGAACTCAAACGAAGTGATGTCCAATAAGGAAAATAAGTGACTTGACAATTACAAAGTTCAAGTTGAACTCAAACAAAGTGCTGTTAAAGGGGTGTTTGGTGTGATAAAAAGTGAGATAAAATGAAATAAATTGTAATTTCGTAATGCATACAATGAGATAAATTTTTAAAAATTTTCAGAATTTTTTAACAAATACTAGTGCACCAAACCCTAAAATAGGAATTTAAGTACCAAGGCACCAAGATGCCAATTTAATATCTAAACAGAGGTTCCACCAAACCAAATTAGGCCAACTTGAGTTCCTGAACCAAGGACCCATAAAATGACATCATTATTTTATAATTTAAAAAATATAAAATTATGAACTTTTATCTCGTTTTAAAAGAGTCAAAAAAACATTTTAATTTTTTATTTTCAATATAAAATTAAAAAAATAAAAATAATAAGAAAGAGATAGAATGGGGAAGACGAGAGGAGGGGGTAATGGGAAACGGGATAATTCTCTCCAAATTTAAAATATATATACAATTACTTAAATTCGAGAGGGCTAATTGATAGCCTAAATATTTATACGCATTGTGATATTGTTAGTGTGGAGGCTCTGCTTACCGTTTTTCTCACAAAGACAGAGTCTTCTAATGTTATAAATAAAGACTTATTTTCTTTTAAAAAAAAAAACACAACAGTCAAAAATCCGTATAATAAATTTATACTTAAATTCATCTTTTGTGAAATAGAATTTCAAATTTGATTGGAAAATTGCTTTGTGAAATGTATTGTAATATTGGGTGAGAAGAAAAATTGTGTCATTGTTAACTCCATCCTCACAAAAAAGGAATTTGACTGGTTTGTCTTTTTTAAAGAAAACAGGTCTTTATTTATAACTTCACAAGGCGTCTCTATCTTTGAGAGAGAAGCAACCACACTAACACAATTTTTTTTCTGAACCGGGTCCCTCGGCCCAGTCTGGCCGCCTCCCTAGGAGTGAGACCCCAACTGAAAGGAAAACAAACCAGACAGACGAGAAAAATATTAAGCACCACTGTACCAGAAAGAATGCGTTGGTTGGTTAGGCTAATTGATGTGTGTAAAAATATATATTTCACAGCACAAAAGAAAGCAAGCGGGCATCCTGACCAAAAGTTCAAAATTGATTTAGGCCCCGTTTGTAGACAAGTAATGAATTACAACAATGAATCCTATCCCTAAATAAGAAATCACTTGTTGCCAAATGAATTGTACACATTAGAGGAAATAGCAATCAAACTTGTCCCCACTGCCAGAATGATCACCATCATTGCCAGAATCCTGTCCCTTCTAGTTGATATACTATGAACATCTCTGTCCAAGAACACCAAAAAAAAGCCTTTATTAAAAAAGAATTATATTAGGAAAATGCTGCCTGACCAAAAAAATTATACCAGAAAATGAAACGAAAAAAATATCTGACGGTGGTAAAATCATAATTAAAATAAACTTCTATAAGTTTATTGTTTTGAGTGATAGTCTCGCAACTGTTCTGTCTCATTTTGGTTATTTTTTCCGGGTAGATTTTTCTAGTTGTGCAGCATTAGATCACTATTTCATTGTACATGGACAGAGAGGGAAGGAGAGAGCGAGGAGGGTTGTACCTTAGAATGATAGCGCTTGGGAATATGAACATGAGACACATAACTGTAGTTGTTCCCATGAACTGGAAGAAATACCAAATATCAGGAATGGCTATTGCAGCAAAGTATATGAATGTGAGCAGACCACAGGTAAGAGAGGCAAATCTGGGGCTGTCGGTTGCTAGAGGACATTTATCTGGGAAGAATAGTTCGTCCACGTTGCATCTCAACGAGAAGTTCATAACTGGGAAAACCATCATTAGGTGGATTGCATAGCTTAATCGAACGATGGCATTGAGCAATGAACCGATTGCTGAATCAGAATTTTGATCAAAGTTGACAAGGATGTCAGACATGATTGAGTCACCAAATAGGACATACCCAAAGAAGCCAACGGCAAAGTATATGATCACGCACAGTACAAGAGAAATCCTGACTGCTGAGCTCATATCGGAAGGTTTAACAAGCTCTGCTCTTACTGGATGAACTGCATGAATTCATGATTCCCACAAGTCCATTTAAGAAACTCCACAAAAATGGTTTTAGTTAAATGGTCATAGATTTACAGCATTTCACTCAAAATAATTTTCATGCAATTTTTTTTTTTCTGTGTGTATTGAGCCATTCAAAGACAAGAAAAACAATTCATGAAATAGCATAGAGATTGGATATCCAAAACGGCATCATTAAAATGAAGTAATCTCACCATTTACATGGCATCCAAAGCCAGTTGCAAAGACTGGAATAGTTGTGAAAAGATCAAAGAAAGAGACTCCATTTGCAAAGTCCGGTATTAGCTTTAATCTTTGGGTTTTCCCTTGCCACATTGCATAGATTGCCATTGCTGCACATATTGCTACAAACAGCACTGCTAGGAGAATGGATACTGCTGATGCATGCTTTAGCGACTCTGTATTAGCCAAGCAGTAAGAAAGTGACCTAACAAGGAAGAGAAATGCAACAAATTTGCAGTTCTTCACATGACATCCCCTTTTAGCCGCATTAAGTTCTCATAATCTATTCAGTTAGTAAAAAATAATTGCTTTTTAACACATTTTGGTAGCCTCAAGTTATCATCAATAAAAAATAATGAATAAATAAATATTCCAATTTGGTTAATCATTAAGTAAAATGCTGTTGTATTGGAACAAAATTGTCAAATTTGAAGAGAGGAAACAGAAGCAATACAGACACCAGAAGCTTAGGATATATCCTAATATCGCAAATCATGAACAAGGTTACTCAAATCCAAAGCCAAATGACTTGTGATAACTCTTGGCCAGGAACAAAAAGGACAGTGAGTGAAGTACCTATATTCCGTAATAAGAGCAATGGAAGCATTACAAAAAGCACGACGATAACGAGTGCACACGCACGCGAGTTCCACCAGTGGATACCAAACCATTCTTGTAGAATGCCCATGTGAAATGTTCCTTCAGATTGTTTTCCCGAGAGGACATCATCTAAAAAAATTCACGTAAAATAACTGTCTGTCATACAATAGATCATTGATTAAATTATATTAAAAAATTAATGCAAAGAACTCAGTCATACATCGGATCATTGACTAAATTGTAGTAAAACCATTTCCTGCCCCTGCAAAACCTGTCTTTATTCAATTACATGAGACCCTATCACATGAAGTGTTTAAGTCTCGCGTTGTGTTCAAGCCAATTATCATGAAGGCTCAATATATGAAAGAGTGAATTCTGTCTTTTGTGAAATTAGGCAAATAAAATGAATTCCATATTTCCTTCTTACATCACATGTGCACAGGCAATTAATTTAAATACAGAAAATACAGAGTTTTATATTGATAAATCTGTTTATCTACTATTCGTCTGAACAAAAAAGGACCTGACTAGGCACTGACTCGGCCTCACCATAGGAATTAAAAGGCACTTCGAAACAAACTCAACGATATGTATTCTAAGTGTTTGAAGAAAAGCTCTTGAGTGCGTAGGAGTCGGGGTTTCCAACTAAATTAAGGAATTTTTAGGCATCTCCAGCTACACATATAAGCTCAGCACTTAGCAGCGCAATAAACTGAAATTTGAATCCCAATTCAGAATCCAACAGGTTCAGCAACTCAATGGGAGACTGGATTATAGTTTGTTTGTTCGCACATACGCATCAATGTCATCAAAAAACTAGCAACTGTGAATGACCAGCGATTTCTTTTTCGCGTCCAAAAACATGGAGGAAAGCAAAATAAGAAATGGAACTCACCAATTATAATCAAATAAATAATCAGAGCGCCGAGGTTTGTTATCATCACACAAACTTGAAGCGCCACTGATCCAACCCTCCCGAACGACTCCGCCATAAGACCGCCATACGTGACAGACTCGCCGAAGTTTGTGTACCGCAAAAGGAACTCCACCGTCACATCGACCAAGAAAGCAACGATCAGGATCACGACGAAGCCCGGAATTATACCCAACACCTTGAAGGTCGCCGGAATCGACATTATTCCGGCGCCGATCATGCTGGTGGAAACATTGAATACTGCGCCCGAAATCGATGCGCCGCCGCTTGAATTTCCATCCTCCGCCTCCCGGACCTCGGGCAGGAGCGGAGCGGCGGGTCCGACATCTGGTTTTCCGGGCTTCATCTACTGCTATCGAGAGTCGAGTGGAGAGGATGTTTAGATGCGTCTAGCGACTTTTGCGGGAATGTTTTAGAAAAACGCTACGTTTCCCCCCTGCGATCTATACCGAAGGTTACATCCTTCCAAAACAATAGCATTTTGTGTATTTATTGGATAAAAAAATTAGCTCTAAAATTAAAAAAAATTATAAATAAAAATAATTAATCTAATTTTTTACTCAAAAAATAAAATAAATTAAATTAAATTAAATTAATAAATAATAAAATATTACGCACTTTATTTTTAACTAAAAAATTTGATAAAAAAATATAATAATTTGATATAAAAGTAATATGTGATAAAATTTAATTAGAAGAAAGTAAAAAAAAAAATTAGTAAGGCTCGAGTCAGCAAAAACGGTATCGTTTTTTTTCATGTTTTTACTTGGATTTCGTTTCGCACACTAAAATTAATCAAAATTCATTAATTTTTACTAATTTTTTTTTACTTTTTCCAATTAAATTTTATCACATATCACTTTTATATCAAATTATTTTACTTTTTTGTCAAATTTTTTAGTAAAAAAATAAAGTATGTAATATTTTATTATTTATTAATTTATTTTATTTTATTTTATTTTTTAAGCAAAAAATTAGATTAATTATTTTTATTTATAAATTTTTTTTTAATTCTGAAACTAATTTTTTTGTCTAATAAATACACAAAACACTGCCGTTTTAAGAGGGTGTAATCTTGGGCGTAGAGCGTAGGGTTGTAAGTGTAGCGTTTTCCAATGTTTTATACTAGTGCTGCCTTTGTACGTCTCCTCTTGTGCCACTTGTCATTTAGGGCACCCACGGATGCAAGTTGGCTCCACCACATGGACATACAACGTGATTGGTGTGTTTGCAGATTTTATTCCTCCGTGGGTGCCTTTTTTCTGGCACCTGACTAGTCTTTGTTTGTGTTCAGTTTTTTTTTTTTTTTTTTTTTTTTAAGTTGTAGTTGTGGCACTTTTCTTGTTGTAATTGTTGCAATTTTCTTGTGTTAGTTTGCTTTGTTTGTTGGCTATTTTAAGCCAGAAAAATTTAATAGAAGTAGAGATTAAATTTTCATAACACTTGATTAGGAGAGATTCTATTTTTTTAGTAAGAGAGTTTTATTTTTTTCTAAGTCTCAATGAGAAGTTGTGAGTATCTTAAGTGTTTCAATTTTGATATCAAAGTGCTTAATTGATCTAAGTATCTCATTACATGCCCAAAATTAGCAGTTGACAATCATCTAACGCCATGGATCGAGAGTCCAGCAACACTAACTTAACTTACCCAAACCAACCCTGCATACATCATCCTTCAACGACAATTGAATCAGATGACTCAAACTTTGGAAGCTATCTGGATGAACAGTAAAATCAATAATAATTAAGGGGGCCCAGGGGAGATCGAAGGGTCTTATAAAGAGATAATGGAGATATGGGCAGTGACCGAGAAGGGAATGATGAGATGCTAATGGGCAGTGGAATAGGAAGAGGAAGAAGGGAATGACAAGTCTTCCATGAACGAAACTTTCATCAGCAGGAACACTTCCAAAGTTCCAACACAATCAGGAGATTCAAAGAAAATCCTTTGATGAACTAACCAAGCGGATGAAAGTCGATGTCTCTGATTTTTTTGGGAAGAGTGATCTCAATGCTTTTCAAGATTTTTGATTAAAACAAACTCGAATTAAACACGATTAATAACTTATTTAAATTCGACCATGAGTTTAGAAATAATCGGCTCGAAAATTTGTGAGTAAACTCGATAAAGTAATATATATATTTTTAATAATATTTTTATTATAATATTTTGTCGATAAAGTAATATATATATTGTTAGTAATATTTTTATTATAATATTTTGTTTAATATTTTAGACTAAAATGATAGCGTTTAAATTAATTGAATTATTCGCGAGTCGAACTTAACTTTAAATTATTTTTTATTAAGAAAAACTTGAACTTACATAAAAATTTGAATTGAGCTCGAGTTTAGTATAAATAACTTAAATTGAATTCGTACAAATTAAAACTTATCTTGATTTGGCTCTTTTTACTAATAAAACATAGGAACAACATTCACATTACAAATTCAAAAATTGTAAAAGTTGATGCACAATAAATGAATACACAAAAAACAAAACCTTTAACCGAATTATTTGATCAAACATTTTTCTCATCGCACGATTCGCGCAAGACAATATATTGCACCTTTATGTATATATAATTTTTTTTAAAAGGAATAAAAACGTAAGATAATGAAAATGAAGACTAAATATTATTATTTAAAAAATGATGAAGATGAAAGAGTGTGTGTATATTTATATATATATTATAACTGGTACACAACTAGGTTATCAGGTAAACTTTAAACACACTAATAAAGACTCAAATCAGTAATTATTGTGGAGTAAACCTAAACGAATGATTATTGGAGAACAAACCTAATGACTAATTGAGGTAATTCTCAAGGCTGAGAATAAAAGAGTCTTAGGCTATGTTTGGATATCCATGAATTTGAATTTAAATTATATTCAATTATATAAAAAAAAACAACTAATTTATTTAAAAATACATTAAAACTTTATAATAATTACCACTTAAATAATAGAACAAGTACTTAAATAGTAAAACCACTAATCATAATATATTTCAAATAATTACTGCTTTTCTATGATGATTTTTCTCCAAACATATCATATTAAATTATTTAAATTCATAATAAAATTTGCATATAGCATGCCAATTAATAAAGCTATACACACTTGACTAATTTATCAAAACCCTTAATTTTAAATTCTTTAATCTAAACGCAACCTTGACGTGGTCCAAAAAATAAGAAGATAATGAAACCTTGATGTCCCAAAATTAGGTAGCCATTCAAATGAAAAAGAAAGTAATAACTATTTTAAATATGCGGTATTTCTTTTAGAAAATAATATTTTATTCAAAATTGTTTTTCGAGTTTGAATGAGATAAAATTTTGTGCAATAAAAGACAATTTTATTGCATTAGTTTTTTATTTTTTCTCTAAATAATTTTATTTTTCATTTTATTTTTCAAATTGATCAATTCACAAATATATCACAAAATTGCATTATATATCTAACTCATGCATCAATAACGAAATTACCCACCGATAATCAAACCAAACGCACCCGGATCATGTCCTCTCCCTTCGATCGTCAAAACTGGCAATAGCAATTAGCACCCTTATTTTGATGTCGCCACTCCTTTCTTCTTTTTCATCCCCTTCTTCTGATC
>JAVXUM010000040.1:5318318-5337260 GCA_035590655.1 Pouteria glomerata
AACGTTTACCATTCGCCTACATAATTTTTTAATTATCTCTTTACTATTTAAAGTTATCTTATAATTCTGTTAGCGTTATTAATAATTATAGATGCCGTATGATGAGGTCATTTGATAAACCAATCATTTTTCTTTTTATGTTTATTTATTTATTTTTTACTTTTTATTATTTTTTTTAAAATTAAAATTGAGTTTAAAAATATAATTTTATTACAATTATTAATTTTTTATTTTCATAAAATATTTAATTCCTCTATTTTTTTAAAATTAATTAAATTTAATAAAATATATGTCATTTAATCAATTAAATTATTTATTAAAATCATTTAATTAATCAATATAAAATATATTAAATTATAGTTTAATTATATTAATTATGAAAAAATAATTGAATAAAATGTAATTATTATATCATTTAATTTAGTGCATATAAAACAAATTAATTAAAAGTTAGTTATATTATTTATTTAAAACGATTGAATAAAATATTTTTATTATAAATTAAGTAATTATGATATTTGTTAAAAATAATTTAATAAAATACATTTTATATTAATAAATTATATTAGATTAATTAATTTAATTTGATTATATTATTTATTAAAAATAATTTTAGTCTAATAAAAAGGAATAAAATAATTTATTTTAATATAATGTAATAAAAATAGACAAGATATTAAAATTGATAAAATATTTGTAATAGGAAAAAATAGAGTGAAAATATTTTTTTTATTTACATTTTTCTATTTATCTTTTTATTTTTTTTTTCTACCGTTGGTATAAAATTTATTTGTCAAAGACATTGTCATTTTAAACTTATCCGGCTAAGTTCTCATCATTACGAAATCACATTATTCTCTAAAGGTGATTTAAAAAAAAAAATTCCTTCAAAATCGTATTTTATATATATATATATATTAAAATATGATTTTAAAAAATGCATTCTCGAATGTGTTTCTTAAAATCGCATCGTAAGGATGCAACATTATTGGGAAACTAAAATACCGCTATTTTGTGTCACTCCCTTTTCGCTGCATATCCAACAAGGTTGCAATGAAGTTAATTAGGGTTTCATGATGGGAAGAGCTTAAAAAGTTTTCAGTAAAAATATTAAATAATTATAATCTAAAAAAGTCAATACGTGGGAGATTCTAATGGAAAGAGAATCGAAAGCAATAATTTGGTCGAAGATCAAATTTTATATGTAGTTCTTGTTGTAGTAGAAAAAAACAGGGGAGAGGAAGAAAAGATGATCATTAATGGCTAGCAAGTAGCGTATATATGAGAGTTGGGAACAGAAATATTTATAAATTTCAATTAAAAAGTTATTTTTATCATTTTTTATGCAAATCCCTTTATAAAAAGTTAAGTTGTATAAAGACGTTTCACCTACCAAAAGAAGTTATTATTAATAAGAGGCAGAGAAAGAGAGAGATTATTTCAGAATTTCTATTGAAAAAGAAAAAGATGATTTTATTACTAAAATAATTTTTGTTTTAATCAATATTTTTATGTGAGTTTTCAATACAAAAATTTAAATTAGTTAAAGACTTTAAGTGCTCATTTTAAAAAAATAATATTTATTCTTTTAAGTTAAATATGACGTATATGCAAAAAGTTTAAGTAAGATTAAGAATGGGCATGACCCATTAGTTTTGGTATTTTACCTATAAATATATAATATATTTTATTAAAAAAATAATTTATTAATAATCACCTCTCTTTCATGAATAAAAACATCATAACAAACTCTTAATTTGAAATGAATATGGATATAAGTACTAGAATAATGATCTATTGAAATATTAAAATATTAAGATTATGAATAGTATGAGTAAGAATCTAAATCAGAATCATAATAATACAAGCATGAAAATGATGAGTATGAGTAAAATATTAGATTAAGTCACTTCTAAAGAGATTGAATTTCTATGTGTTAAAAGTAAAACAAGGAAAAGGAAAAGTACAATCGAAATTATGAGACTAAAATGAAAGATACGGACAACAGAAAATATATTTTGATGTGGTGCTACGACGTCTTTCTTCGGCAACCTTGACCCTTATTTATCACCTATTTGTAACTTTTATCCTTCTAACTTCCAACAACTCTTAACAATTAACCGCTATCTGTAACTTTTACCCTGGTAACTTTCAGTAACTCTTAGCAGTTACTTATTTATTTATAATTTCTAAGTGATTGTAACTTTTTGACGTAGTTGTAATTTTAGATAACTTATCATTAAATCAGTCAAAGATGTTTGCAACAACTTCTCGGTGATTGTAACTTGCCATAACTTACCATTAAATTGGTCAATTAAAATTTAAAAAATAATATTATGGTCATTAATTTTTATTTATTTCAAATAAATCTTATTGGACCATGTCAAGCAAATTTTTGTAGACCAATATTTTGGGTGCAAATAAAGAATCTATATATAATAGATTCTTTATATAAATCAACGGTTAAAATTTTGTAAAGATTTGACAAAATATTGAGATTCATTTCCGTGCCTTTGATACGAGTAAATATTAGTAACACATCATCTATAATCTTTTATTTTATGAAGCGGTCTTTTTTGTGAAGTTCTTATTTTCTAAATTAACAAAAATACCCTTAAAATTAAATACATATACATGTGTTAATTTTAAAATGTAAGGATATAGTAAAAATATAATAGCTAATTTACAACCATTTTAAATTCAAAAATTTCAAATTTATATTCAAATTTAAAAATTTATTTATCATGTCCACATTTAAAAACAATTAAGTTTCATAGTTATCCTTATCCTTTTTATATTGACAAAAATCACGCAAAGACTAAATATACATACACATGTTAGTATTTCTTATATATTTAATAGTTATTCTTATTTTTATATATATCTATCAAATTGTGAAAAAAAAAATTTCACAAGTATCACGTGTGCATTGCGTCTAAATTTTAATTATGTTTAGATAAAGTGTTACATTTAACCTATAATAATTATATTGAGTTTGTAATGAGTATAAAAATTCGTTCATATAATTTAACTTTGTTTGATTTGGGAATAACAAGTAATCTATATAAAATATTCATCCATTAAAATTTGTAATAATAAATTATTATTTATTTTAAAAAATATTTATTATATATTTTGGTAATAAATCATTTCTTAATTAAATGATAAATTATTAATTAAGAAATAACTAATTTATATTAATTAAATATTTTAAAAATAAATTATTTTGGTAATAAATTACGATTCACTTTAATAATACACCGTTATTTTCAGAGTAATTATTTTTAAGTTTAAAAATATAATTTTTATTTTAATAATAAACCAATTTAATAATTTAATAGTTAGGGTAATAATAGATTTTTATTTTTAATATTAAATAATTAATTTTAATAAAATATTCATTTTAACAAAAACATATCAGATATTTTAATAAATTATATTAATAAAATATATAAATATATAATAGTAAATTATTATTTAATAAAAAAATAATATCATAAAATTATTATTAATTAAAAATAATTTATTCAAGTAATTTTAATTTTTATTTATTAAAAGTTTTTATGAATTTAATAAATCATTTAAATCATAAATTATTATTTTAGTATTAATTATAACTTTAATAAAATAAACCATTTGAATAATAAATTATTATTAAAAATAACTTTAATGTAATAAAATAAATCATTTTAATAATAATTTATTATTCTAACAGTATTTAATTTTAATTTTATTAAGATATGTCATTTTAATAATAAATTATTATTTAGTATAAACTTAATTTAATTTAAAATAATAAATTATTTTAAATTCTCTTTGTTACACCCGATTGTCCTAGCCCTCTAGAGTGACACTTTGTCTTCATTTTGAGAATAAATATTATCCTGATTTGATATTTACTCACTAATTATAAATTAGTGTAAAAGAGGTTAACAACTATTTCTATAACTTTTCACCCTCCCGCCAAGCTAACTTATTCCCATATTCTTATCTGTAGCCTAAGATCAATCACCTACATCTAACAAGACAATGTCATTCCTAGTTCGTTCTAATTGGCTTTCGATGCATCAGAAGAATCACGTCGATCTAGTCCTAGAAGAAGAGGAGATTATCGAATGAAAAACAGGTTCCAGTGATTTCAAAAGAATTGAACGAGAACCCACATGAAGAGCAAATCTTATGCACATCTGTAGAGTGGCAGTAGGACTAGTGATCTACATTAGGTCTGAAAAATGACAATAACATCTGCCTGCCACAGCTACGTACTGAACATACGCAAATTGGTCATTAAAATTGTGACATCAACAAAATCACTGAAACAACTAAAAGACCAGATCGTTCATTTAAATGCTGCAACGGTCCAAAAACAATGTCACCAATTAGAAAAATCACAGGTAAATGCTGAAATACCAAAATACAAACTGAGAGGGAAACAAATTTCCTGCAACTAGGTTTACCATGGATGTAACTGTGATATAAACTGCCTTGACCGGTTCATCAATCTTGTGAGTGTTGATAGCTCCCCAGATATGACAATCTTATTCCGAGGAAGTCCGGCTTGGAAACAAGCTGTTCTTGGAGACCAATCTCAAAATATCTATGTAAATGTGGTTCAAGTGATCGAGTAACTCAAAAATGTGGCACCAGAGGCAGATCCCACAAAAGATTCAAGAGCAAGAGATTCTATGAATAAATCAGATACAAAAATATGTATATATATATATACCACCAAAAGTTGAAGTATTATTGTGTCTTCCAAGAAAACAATTGGATCATCATTTTACTAATCCAGAGCAATGAACAGCACCTTTCCAGCTACAACAAACAGACCTAAATTCCCTAAATTCTTCTTAATTTTTTTTCAGGTTGAGTATCCTAAATGAAAGTGTTTTTCTGAAAGCTTTCACTTGATATATACCCTACTCTTTACAATCTTTTCTGCCTCATTGACACTCAAATGCCTTATCCCATTCTCCTTTAGCCATCTCTCTCCCTCAGTCAAACTATCTTTAAGTTGTTTTTTCCCCATTTTCAACAACTTCAAGCCCTCACTCACTTTGGGGAAGAAGCCTTCAGGCCTCAAACACAAAGACCCAAATACCCCAAATAAAACCGCCAAATCACTACCAAGTCTCTCAATACCTCCATCATGAAACTTAACATTGCTCATAAGAATACCATTAAAAAGCAAACGATCCACGCCAGCTGCCAAACTTCTCCAGACCCCAACAAAGTCCACCCTGTTCAAACCTTCTTCTAAAACCGACATTTTTCCTTGCAAATAATCTAGAGCTTCAACGAAATATTTGGATACTGTCCAGCCTTCTTCCCCCTTTTCTTGCCATTGCTTCTTGTTCTTCATATAATCTCGACAGTGAGCATCAAAGCCTCTCAAAACAACAGTGGATAACTTATCCACCCATTCTTTTCTGAACTCTTCAAACTTCTTAATTTCCCCATTAAAGATACCAGTTCCATGTCCGTCCAATGACCGTCCAATAGAATTACTTTCACTGACTGGTATATCCAATTGATCACCATCATTCAATCCCATCTCCAAAAAGAAAATATCTTCACACCATTCCTTCAAAACAGACTCAAAATAGCGAGCAGCATTAATAGATTTTGTAACTTTAATTAGACCATCATCATCTGTCAGGGCTGTCAGCCCCTCGGCTTCTTGGCATCGGAGAAGTAAGCAATCCAAAAATTTTTTTAAAAGCGGTACGCATGCCACTTGGATAAACTTAGACCTCAGAGAAATAGTTGGCAGCGATCGAGAACGATCAACCAGAAACGATATGTTACGAAGAAAAGCACTGGAAATTGCAGGAGATTTGTAATCTTCTGGTCCTGAGAAAACTCCACCCTGAATTTTTGCCGACCAGCTTCTCTCATCCACCATTTCAGGTTCTAACTTATCCAAAATATCAGTAAGCTCTATCTCTGCCCACAAATCAAGCCAATCAGGTCGGTCACACAATACAGACAGAGAAGAAATTTTCTGTAGGTACCCATCTTCTTCTAGGGAAGGCGAGATTCCTGTCTGTGCTACCAGGGATTGTACTCGTTTATCAAAGGCAATCATCAAGTCAACAAGATGGAGCAATGATATTCTACCTTGTGAGCGACCAGTGACACTCTCTTCATCCAGTTGACCAACATATGTAGGCAATATCTCCTTTGCCAAGTATGTTGATAGGGAAGATACCATTGCTGAAATCCATTCCTCTCTGCAACTATAACCCGATAGCATTGCTTCATCAACCAATGGTTGCAATAACTCATCCATAGAGTCAACATATTCCCGAGTAATCTTATATACAAGAGCAAAAATGAATTCAGGCTTATCGACCCACTTTAAGAAATGGTGTTGAGAGGCAATTGATATAGGGTTCACCAGCTCATCAATAGCCCAAAGTGGTTGGTGCAGAGCAACTTCCCTATCATGCCCCTCTAGTTGCCGAGATTTTCTTCGACTTTGCAATCCCTGCAGGCAGCATAATGCAATAAAATTTTCACAGTACCACTGTTTAAGGTCCCCTTGCATTGTGAAAAGAGGATTCTGCACTTCAGTTGGTTTCCTTGCATCTGAATCCGACGATGTGGATAAAGGTGGTGGCCATCCAAGAGAAGTAAGAATGGCCCTGTGATCTGCAATGGCCTGGGGTCTTAGGATGGCTAATGCTCGATCAACTCTATGATCAACAGCTGAAATAAGACGTTCCCACTGAGGATGTGTCTTTGTAACTGAAGCTAGAATGTCTTCAGTCAGTTTGAGTGCTTTAATAGCATGTAGATGTAAATCCTACAGAGACGAAGAAATTAAAAAGAAAAACGAAAATACATCATTTATATAAATCAATCTGAAAGGGAACTTACTTCTGAATTTTGTGTGGAAGGGTGCTTCCTTAGATTTCTGTTTAGTGTTGAAGATACTGCGTCCTCAATATCACCAACCAAATTGTCGAGCTTTAATGCTGTCTCTGAATAGTCAAGAAGAGGATTAAGCAAAGTGAATATTCCCAATTAGAATGAAAGCAAATATATATATATATATTGGGTACATGCGAGGCAAAAGAATAGGAGGGGGAGTGTGTTGGTCCCAGGACCTATTGCCTACACAGCGTAAACCTTACCATTGGGATATCCCCTCAAAGCAAGTAATACCATGTATAAGAATAAAGTTATCACAAGGTCTCACAAAAAGAGTACAGCCTCTGAAACATAGATATTAGATATGGACAAGAAACATGGATGAAATACAACACTAACACACTGACTTCAGAAAAGACACGTCATGGTGAGGACACATCAAAGAATAAATATATATTTGCACAAATATAAATTGAAAGACAATTACTTACAAATTTTATATTACAAATACGGTTACCTTTTGTTTTTATTCATTTCAGAAAATTCTATTAATAAATAAATTAAAAGTTTTGAGTTTAAAATTCCTAAAACTGGAAAAAAAAAAGTTAAACAAGAAATGCTAAACATAAATATTTATGTTGGTTTCATTTTATTATTTAATTCCAAGTTTTTCTTCAAAATTACAATGTGTTTGTTGTATATCTAAGAGATGGATAGTGTGTCCCCCAAATGTCTAAAGAGTGTCAAGTTCTAAAAATGTCTGACACTCACAAGTCAACGGAGGGTTTGACTGGTGTTAGTGACAAGGGCACACACTTTACTCCAAGATATGGAAATCTATGAGAATTCCCTGCCCCTACCATAAGGACACAATATATTATGAGATAAGGGAAAACAACGAGAATTGTTCTCCCCTATCAAATAAAGAGAAATGAAGAAGATATGACACGGGAATAATACTTTCCTAGAAGGAACCATTCTTTAGGTTCAGCTGTATACATGCAAATAAATGGAATAATCAATTTCCTAGAAAAGAGCATGCTATGAGAACCATATACTTTCTCCAGAGCCAACAAGTAATTTCTGGCTTATGGCGAAAATGCAACATAACACAAACACAACAAAATGGCAATTTAAGAAGATGAGAAGTGGGTGTCACAGAAACATAACAATAATAAATTTTTTTTGGTAACCAATTATAATAAATATATACAAATGGAGAAATATAAGAAAACCATATGAAATGGTTATATTTTTCCATAGCATATACAATTATATTGTATTTTTAACAATTATAATAATTCGCTTTTTGAATTCATATGTTGCATAAGAAATGGAAATAGAAATAGCTAAATTTTACTTTCAAAAGTCTCAACTATTTATACACAAATTACAAATTGTAACAGTTTAGTGTTATAAATGTTGAATAATCTAAGAGAAAGAACTAATATGTAACAAAAAAAATAGCTTTTATTTTAATCTTTGGCATCTTATTTTCTTCAAACTTATGGAAAGATTTTAGATATGTCTCGTATGGCATGTTCGCATGATTGTTCGATGAGTATCCCAATAGACATACACGATGCCCTAGTAAATGAATTAAGTGTTTCTGCCAAGATCCCAGATGCGTTTAACATATCGTATATGACATGTTTTGATGATTGTTTGTCATGTGTAGAAGCATGCCAAATTCCAAAAAATATAAGTGTTGGAGACAAACATAGCACCATAGTGATTTAGAGGTAAACACATCCTAAGACAACATAGGCATTTTCCACATATATTATATGAATAAAGCCTAAGTTTGGATGGGAAGAATGGAAAATGTGAAAAGGAAATCTCATTCTATTTTTTCTTGATTCCAACTTAGGGTACATCTAGGAGATGAAATGTGACTCTAGATTACCATGTCAAAGTACAATAAGATTATTGCTATTATTCATTAAAGGGGAATGTTATCATGGTTCAACGTCACGGTCGCGTCGTTCATATCAGCTCGAGAATTTTTTATGCAGTCGCTGTTGTGTCATGCTGTGCTATCGAACAATACACATAATTTTACATTTTTAACTTAAACTTTTAAATAAAATCATGAAAAAATTCTAAATTCTAAATAATAAAATGGAACTACTGCATGACCAAATATATAATAACTATTTTATTAAACACTAAATAACTACTTATAATATGCAAACAAACTAATTTTGCACCAATAGCATTATTGATAAATCATATATTGAAGCCATTCTACACATTACGCAAAATAAGGAAATAAATAAATATACTAGTCACAATAATTACTACTTTTTTACCTTATTGAAATGTCTCACTTTATTTAATCCTTTCATATTTTATTTAATTTTTCAAATTAAAAAAAAAAACTTACTATATTTTTATAATTTGTAGCATAAAAAAAATATTGAATAATGGCTAAATGTGTTTAATAGAAAAAAAAAATGTAAATTAACTAAGCTCCTTAAAATATGATTCATTCAAAATAATTAATGTTTACCAAAAACAATTAAAAATAATATGATTTATGTTGTGATTTAATCTTTAACATATATGAAAAGAAAAAACAAAGCCAAAAAAAAAAAATGTGCATGTTATGGCTAGGGAAGAAGAAGACCGAAATAGAAAGAATTGAAATTCTGGAACTGAAATTATTCAACAACAACAACCCATTACAAAGCTCCCTCCTTCTCTATTTACAGACTGAGGCTATTGCAATCTGTTTAGCTAACTACTTTCCCTCCAATATCTCTCCTACTCTCCATAAAACTAACTAATCATTCCTCTCTTCGGTTGACAGCTGGCCTTTCTGTTATAACAGAACTACAGCTGTCCTTCCTTATTTGATAAGTTGTTGACTAACTACCAACTAATTCTAACTACCGTTTCTTTATTCATAACATTCCCCTGCTGCTGAAGAATAGCCTTGTCCTCAAGGCTGGAAATGAGGAAATTTGGTTTGAATTTCTGAACAGTCCACCCATGTTGTGTCCTCCAAAAAAAAATTTTCCCATTGAATCAGCCATTGCTCCACACTTTTGTTTCCTTTTTTCACCTTTCTTCTGCTCAGCACAACGATGGGCTTAAGTTGTAATATTCCTTCTGAACTCACCGGTGGTGGACTGGGATTAGCTGCCACAGAAGCTCCCAGCTTCTTTTTTAGCATAGAGACATGAAAACTGGATGAATTCTGGGCTCCAGTTTTGAGGGAAATACAGTGGTCATGTGACCTGGAAGGTGGCAGTCCTGTGGGGTTTCGAAACACTTCTGAAAATTCTGACAGAAGGTCTTCTATCTCTCGGTTGTTCTCCTCTCCCTTCCTGCAACTTTAGCTTGCAGTGAACACAGCTTAGCTATAACTCCTTGCAGTTGTTTTTGCAGATATTTTCCCATCTTATCAGATCCAACTAGCTTCAATTCTCCTTTCCTCTCTCCCCTTAGCAAGTGTTTCCTTTCCTTGAGAAAAAATTCCATGCTGAGGTTCTTAAAATCTCACTTGACTGGGCCTAACGTAGCTAACCATTGAATACCTAACACCATATCACATTCTCTTAGTTGCAGTAGCCTTACATCAGTCTAGAAGGTGACCCCTTGCATCTCCCACTGGAAACCCCTGCATATGGCTGTACTGAGCAGCTTGGTTCCATCTGCCACTATCACCGGTAGGGGTTCAGTTTCTTCCATCTGGATGTTGGTCCTTTTTGCTACTTCGGTACTTAAGAAATTGTGAGTGCTTCGGGAGTCAATTAGAATTATAATCAGCTTCCTCTTAACATTACCCCTTACCCTCATGGTTCTAAAGGAAACTGATCCAGTAATTGCATTGAGAGAAATCTGTGGTTCCTCCTTATGGTTCGACTCCTCCTCTCTCTCTTCTTCGTCCTCCACTTCTTGGACTGTTTCCTCTTCCTCTTCTTCCATAGCGTACAATTGCTTCCTGCTACACACATCCCCTTTGGTGTATTTTTCATTACATTTGAAACACAGACCTTTAGCTCTCTTTTCCTCCATTTCCTTAGACATTTCTCTCTTGTATGGCCCTCCTACGCCCCCATACATTCTGTCTCCGAAAGTGGTTGGTTGCCTTGGCCCCATTCTTGACTTTAAGATGGCATCAATGCTAGCTTCTTGCAATTTGGCCAGTCCTATGGCATTCGTAATTGAGGTGGGCTTAAACATCAACACCTCTGATTTGATTTCCTCCTTAAGACCACTGACAAAGCAGCTGATAAAGAAAGACTCAGGCATATCCTGAGTTTGATTGGCCAGAACTTCAAATTTCTCTTGGTAGGCTCTAACTGTGGAGGTCTGTCTTAGTTTGGTCAGTTCCCCCATTGCATCTTCATAGGAGTTAGGACCAAATCTAGCTAACAACCCTTGCTTAAAACCCTCCCAATTGATGTGCGAGTGGCTTTTCTCAAACCACTGAAACCACTGCAGAGATGGCCCCTCCAAATGTAGTGCTGCCAGCTTCACTTTATCCCCAATCCCAACTGCATTATACTCAAAAAATCTCTCACATTTATACAGCCATCCACTAGGATCTTCACCATAGAATCGAGGAAATTCAATCTTGGCAAATCTCGGACAAATTGGGGAAGAGAAATGATAAAAATTTTCTGATCTTAAGTGGTATTCACCTAAACCTGGGTTCTCGGCCATGGCATTACTAGAAGACTCTGGTTGCTGCCTCTTGTAGTCTCCACTCTCTTCTTGTGGGGCTTTTCGGTACAGGTGGCTGGCCAATTGATCTTGTTTCAAGCTCATGGCCACCATCATCTCCCTAAATGCTCCCATCTCTTTCTCATGCTTCTCACAGCTTTCTCTCAGCAATCGAATGGATTCTTCTAGTTTTCTTGCTTCTTGCGCTGCTCTAGTTCCTTCGGCCACGGTGGAATTTTTAGAATTTCAGGCCAAGAATCAGCCGGCTCTGATACCGATGTTATGGCTAGGGAAGAAGAAGACAGAAATAGAAAGAATTGAAATTTTGGAACTGAAATTATTCATCAACAACAACCCATTACAAAGCTCCCTCCTTCTCTATTTATAGACTGAGGCTATTGCAATTTGTTTAGCTAACTACTTTCCCTCCAATATCTCTCCTACTCTTCATATAACTAACTAACCAATCCTTCCTTGCATCGGTTGACAGCTGGCCTGACAGCTGGCTTTTCTGTTATAACATAACTACAACTGTCTTTCCTTATTTGGTAAATTGTTGACTAACTACCAACTAATTCTAACTACCTTTTCTTTATTCATAACACAACCGTCCATCAATCCTGGCCAAGAGGAGTCGGTGCATCGGGTGGTTCTTGGGCGGCAAAGTTGATCAAGAAGCTGTGGCTTATGCAAAGCGATTGGCTGTGTCATCACATACCCAGTTAACGATTCTTCAGTTCTTGATGGATGAAGAAGACAAAAGTGGGGAGAATTTGGAGCGTGGGCTGGACTCGGAAGTTATGAAGGACAAAGAGCCCACGTCCTCGGAGAAGATTAACATTCAGGTGGTGGAGGAAAAGGTGAGAGATGGGGCGGAATTGGCTTTGATGGTTCACTCCATGGAGGAAGTTTACGACCTGATCATTGTTGGGAGGCGACATAGTTTGGATTCGTCATTGTTGTCGGGTTTGACAGAATGGGTGGAGCTGCCTGAGTTGGGGCCGCTTGGCGATATGCTTGCTGCTCAGGATATCAGTAGACCAATTTCGGTCATGGTGGTGCAACAACAATTGCATATGACCGACAAGTGAGAGAGAAAGAATCTCATTGATGAACTGCGTTTTGGAGATGATCTATTCTGGAGGTCTGTATATATATTTATGCGCATGTGAATAAATGAAGTCACCTGTCTGCGGTTCACTATCAATCTGTTTGGTCCGGTTTTAGTATGACCTTTGTACATTTCTTTTGTAGTCTAGTAAATTTTTTATTGGAATTCCAGGTCCTGGAGATTCGAAGCTGCATGTTTTGGCACGGCAAGGAAAATGAATTGGCGAACAGCTGATCTGGAAGCAATCTTTGCAGAGAGGAGAACAATTGACCGGGATACAGATGATGCAGAAATTATTTCAAATGACTGTCACATGTACATGATAAAACTTACATCATATCAGGGTCATGTTTAAAGCATAATGCAAGTCACTTTCATAAACAATTTTCACGGAGACAAAAGGAAGAATCTGAATAAATTGGGGGTATAGTAGAGACTAATGGAATTACATTATAGCTATTTGCATGAAAATGCAGAACATGTAGTGGAAGGATTTCCCCATTTACGATTTACGTTTATGTAAATGTCGATCTCAGGATTCAAATTTTGTTGAATACAACTTATGTAAATGCTTTACAATTCGGTGAACATTGAAATGCAGACAAGTGCGGACGGCAATTCTCTCTCTCTCTCTCTCTCTCTCTCTCTCTCTCTCTCTCAAACACACAAATTACAGTGAGGAACAGTCATATTGAAAGTGAATACAAAAGAAATAGAAAATATATGTACGTATACTAGTTTCTTTGTGGACAAAAATAGGTGTATCTTATGCATCTTCAATTTCTTAGTAATTTATCACATTTGTTGTTTACCGGAATCTCCATATATAATGTAAATCTGTGGTGGGACAGCAGATCTTATTCAAAATTTTCATAATTTCCTTCCAGATCCTAGCCAGCTCGACCTCTAAATCTCTTTTCCATTTTCTAAGGTCAAAGCATCTACAGAACCCATTAATCCATGCAAGTCAAAGTAGTGTGCCAAAAATGAGAGTAGTGTATGGTAGGCCGGCCATTCCATGTGCTCAAAAATAAGAAGATTTAAAAAGACATCAACTTGTAAACCAAATTATATATATATATATGTGTGTGTGTGTGAGAGAGAGAGAGAGAGAGAGAGATAATAAGAGCTTTACATCTTTGATTTCACATAAATTTTGAGCAAATTAAATGGATCTCCAAGACAAAAGATATTTAAAAATTCTAACTCAAGTTTGGACAAGGAAAATAAATGTATATTTATACATATAATTCGGTCAGCCAAGAAATCCGTTTTATAAGAAATGGAATTGGTGAGGGCACCCTATAGATATATACTCAAACCTTGTATACAAAATTAGCAATCCAATCCTTTTCTTTTCTTTTCTTTCTTTTTTTTTTTTTTACATAAAAATGTGGCAATCTCGCAAGGAAGTTGTTAATTAATGAATTTGGCATAAATTTTAAATTTGGTTCTCTTATAATATGCATATTTAATTTATTTTTTTTTCTCCCTCCCTCTAAAATACCATATAAAACCAAACCCAATTTAGTATCCTTATTAATTTGCTCTCATCCTCTTCAAAAGAGTGACAGATTTCTGGGTTTTAGTGTATATATTGTAAATTTTCTGTATCTTCTATATTAGTTAGGAATTATTCTATATTTTATACCTTCTATATTAGTTAAGTAATATTATATCATATTTTATTACTCTTTAAAGTATTATCTTATATAGATTTTCCTTAACCCTATAAATATGGTCTTCTCCATTCATTGTAATGCATTGCATTATCCAGATACATAGTATAGAGAGGTTTCATCCATTTTAACACAAGAATAAGTCAAAAGGTTAGTAGCAATTGCAAAAATATTTCAATGCGATTTTTCTCAAAACTTGTTATTGGGGAAATTTTTAGCTCTCCTCTTCCATGAACTCCCCTTCTCCTATATTCTTAAAGACTCCTTTTATGGTGCAGACTTGCAAATAAGAAAATGATGAAATAAAGTGATCGAAGGTTATCTTCGATAAAAAAAACTCTCCAATATTTAAGTTAGTTGTCAATATTCATGATAATCTTGTATATATAAAAAGAGTAATGGAGGAAGAGGAAGAGAGAAGAGAGAAGAGAGATCGAGAAAATGAGGAGAGAACCCATATCTTAACTATGTTTCTGATATTTATAGTGTGAAAACCTGGCATACTTTTTGTTAATTTGACTATATAATAACGGTGGTTAGTGTTAGTATTAAATGTTAAATGATGTAAGTCTTGGGACCTGTGAAGTGACTTTTGTATATATATTTTGCAGATCTGTCTCCTTATGCACTTGAGTATAGTAAGTAAAATAACTATGTAATATAACTATAACTAGAATCTATTCTCTGATTAGAGTGTGATTTATGGTCGAAAAAATATGATTATGGTCAGGTAAAATATTTTTTGGCCGCACACTTGTTAACACAATATATAATAAATTGATATTCTAAACTAATTACGATCCGCGTCACGTTGAATGCAATATCTATATAATAAATTTGCTCATTGATTGGACATGTATACGTTGATCTAACGGCTAAAATTTTGCATTTACGTGCCATTGGCACGGGTGAGTACTAGTATATATACGAGCCTCACCTGAAGCTGGCATCCGGAGCTGTCGGATGTTGATATGCATATAAAAGCCCCATCACTAATGCATTTTGTTATATAGATATAACGATATGCTACCCTAAAATGAAAAATTAAAACGCTAACATATCTTCGATCGCAGATCTCTTGTTAAAATTAGAAATTGATATGTCAATATGATAAAATTTTCTAATTTTATTTATTCCGTCATAAAATATTATTATTCAAAAAACTATGGTATATAAAGTGATGTAAACAATAATTGAAAAGTGGAGCTCATTGAGAATAAAGTTTAAGACGTTTTCCTATCTTTTCCTCCAATAACCTAATGTACGCTCAGGGTGGACTAGAAATTTATACAGTTGGCACTAATTATAAAATATATAAATAGTTTAAGTTTTATATATTATATAAAATTTTCATCAACAAAAAATCCAAATTGATATTTTTTTTATTACTATTGGATGTAAATATAGATATGATATGTAATCGTTTGTATATATGGCTATATGGCTGAGATCGAGTAATTGATTACCAGATTCGTAACCTTATTCTTAGGAGATTGATTAGCTTATTCTTAGGAGATTGATTATTCTTAGGAGTCTGTTTAGGAAGGAAAACTCTTGTATATATACAGACATTTTACTGGTAATGAGAAGATTATGGTTCCCATGTAAATTAGCATGGTATCAGAGCCACAATCTTTTTCCACAAAATTCTGAAGTACTAAAATCATGGCTGGAGATGATGGTAAAGACGCAATCCAGAGGAAGATAATTTCTCCATATGACTTGACGACAAATGATAATCCTGGGATTATCATAACAAGTGCAGTTGAAAGGCGATAACTACGATGACTGGGCTCGCTCGATCCGGACAGCCATAAGAGCAAGGAAGAAGTTTGGCTTCATCGACGGAACAATCAAAAGACCAGATGAAAACTCGTCAGAACTTGAAGATTGGTGGACCATCAATTCTTTGTTAGTTTCTTGGATTAGAAACACCATTGAACCTACTATTCGATCAACTATATCTCATGTGGAGGTAGCCCAGGACTTGTGGACAGATATTAAAGAGCGATTTTCGGTCATAAATGGATCGAGAATTCAACAACTGAAGATGGAACTTGCTGATTGCAAATAGAAGGGTTTGACCATTGTTAATTACTATGGCAAACTGAAGATGCTATAGGATGAACTTGCAAATTTCAAACAGATGTCGATATGTAAGTGCGGGAAGTGCACTTGTGATCTCGGATCTGTCTTGGAGAAGAAACGAGAAGAGGAGAAAGTGCATCAATGCCTCATGGGTTTGGATGAAACTATTTACGGCACGGTGCGATCGAATCTCCTTGCCCAAGATCCACTGCCAAATCTTAACAGAGTCTATTCGACTCTGATATAAGAAGAAAGAGTAAAAACAATCGCTCGCGGAAAAGAAGAGCGAGGCGAAACTATGGCCTTTGCAGTCTACCGAAGTAGAGATGAATGGAAGGACAAGAACGTGGTGTGCTCCAATTGCAAATGATATGGGCATGAGTCGAAGAATTGTTTCCTACTTGTTGGCTACCTTGAATGGTGGAGAGATCATCCTCGTGGTGATGGGAAAGCAAGTGGTCGTGGTAGAGGAAAACAACAACAAAAGATAGGACATAGTGGAAGTCGTGGACGAGGTAGAACATCGCGTGCAAATGCTGTTCAGACAGCAGGAGAAGGACATTCCTTCTCAACAGCCAACGCAGTGGATACAGAGAGCTTGGGAACACTTGGACTAAGTACGGAGCAGTGGCAGACTCTTCTTGCAATGCTGAAGAGTCACAAACCAAATACGAGTGAGAAGATGATTGGTAAGCACAATCTTTGGATCATCAACACAGGGGCGTCAAATCACATAACGGGCAACACAAAGAACTTACGTGATGTGCCAGAAATTTCAAGTTGTCCTGTCGCTTTGCCAGATGGAAATAATGCAGTAGCTATTAAAGTGGGTTCAGTTGTCCTTAGCAGGATTTTGATTCTTAAAGATGTGCTTTATGTGTCCAGCTTAACTTGCAATCTAATTTCTGTGTCACAATTGATAGATCATTTAGATTGTTTTGGGCAATTTACTAATAGTTTGTGTGTTTTACAAGGCCGCACTTCAAGGATGCTGATTGGTGCGGGTGAACGACGAGATGGACTTTATTATTTCTGGGCTATACCGAGCGTAAAGGCAATGAAAGTGAAAGGTGCATGCTCTCTCGATCTTTGGCACAAGCGTTTGGGACATTCTTATTTGCAAGTGACCAAGTTAGTTCCTGTAGTCGATCTTAAGAAGAGTAGTGGTATTTTGAATAAAAGTAGTGATGTATGTCAACGAGCAAAACAAACCAAAGACGCATTTCCTTTAAGTGATCATAAAGCTTCAGATATTTTTGAATTAATTCATTGCGATTTGTGGGGTCCTTATAGAACACCCTTCTCCTGTGGAGCTTCCTATTTTTTGACAATTGTTGATGATTATTCTCGTGATGTCTGGATATTTTTACTTATTGATAAGACAGAGGTGTCTCGAACCTTGAAAAATTTCTTTGCCATGATTACTAGACAATTCAATAAAGAGGTTAAAATTGTAAGGAGTGACAATGGGACAGAATTCACTTGTATGAAAAATTATTTCCTAGAACATGGAATTATTTTTCAAACCTCATGCATAGAAACACCTTAGCAGAATGGCCGAGTTGAAAGAAAACACCGTCACATTTTGAATGTTGCTCGTGCCTTACGGTTTCAAGGTCATCTTCCAATTAGCTTTTGGGGAGAGTGTGTTTTGACGGCAGGGTATGTGATTAATCGAACTCCGTTATCAATTTTACATGGCAAAACTCCATATGAAATATATATGGTCAACCACCAGAGTATGAGCAGCTCCGAGTGTTAGGATCCCTTTGCTTTGCACATATACAAGGAAAGGCACGGGATAAGTTTGCCAGTAGAAATCATCGGTGCATTTTTGTTGGATACCCCTATGGAAAGAAATGATGAAGATTGTATGATTTGGAGACTAGAGAATTTTTTGTGTCCCGTGATATTGATTTCTATGAGACCGAATTTCCTCATGCAATTTTAGAGAATGGCACCACCAATGACACGATGGGACAGTCACTTCTTGACTATGTCATTGATAAAGAATTTCGGGTTGATGAAGATTTGGTTGACAGGGGGGTACTGGGGATGCCCATGGAAGACATGAACATCATCAGCGAGGTAGTGAAGATGCGCAGAATGTTCAGGAGCAACCTGTCAGTAGTGCTAAGCAAAATGTAGCAGACCCAATTGTCCAGGAAATTTGATCTGATAATGAAGGAAATATGGAGGCACAGTTTGACCGTGGGCATCGTAAAAAACAAGCCTCGGTTCGGTTGCGTGATTATGTTACTGATACTATCCAAAAATTAAGTCCACCTGTTCATTCACCCACGCCACATCTCTCAGGTACAGTTTATCCTATAGCACACTATGTGAATTGTGACAAATTTTCTTTGCGACATAGAATTTTTCTTGCAGCAATCAATGCAGACCATGAGCCAACGAATTTTTCTAAAGTTATGAAAGATGAACGATGGCAGGAGGCAATGCAGTGTGAAATCCAGGCATTGGAGAATAATGAAACTTGGGAGATCGAGGATTTAC
>JAVXUM010000040.1:5361376-5374207 GCA_035590655.1 Pouteria glomerata
GATTGGTCTACACCAAGGCTCAGTGTTAAGCCCATATTTATTTGTCCTAGTTATGGATGAGATTACTAGACATATTCAGGATGAGGTACCGTAATATATGTTATTTGCAGATGACATTGTTTTAGTAGATGAGACGAGAGAAGGAGTGAATGTTAAGTTAGAATTGTGGCGGGAAACGTTGAAACGTTAGAGATAAAAGGGTTAAAGCTCAGTCGTTGCAAGACGAAATATATAGAATGTAAGTTTAGTCAAAATAGGACTGTTAGTAATATAGAAGTAAGTTTGGGTACTCAAAAGATTGTAAAAAAAGAAAGCTTTAGAGTCCTTGAATCTATGGTACAATAGGATGTAGGGATTGATACGAATGTAAGTCACAGGATTCAAGCTGGGTGGACCAAACGACGGAGTGTTTCAGGTGTCTTGTGTGATCGAAAAGTTCCTCTCAAGGTTAAAGGAAAGTATTATAAGGTGGCGATAAGATCGGTGTTATTATATGGATCAGAGTATTGGGCAGTAAAGTATAACCATGTTCAGAAGATGGCAGTTGCGGATATGAGAATGTTAAAATGGATGTGCGGGATCACAAGGAGATATAGGATTAAAAACGAGGAGATTAGAGGCCAAGTAGGAATAGCAGCGATTGAAGATAAAATGAGAGAAAATTAATTATGATAGTTCGGTTATGTTAGAAAGCGTCCAACGGAGGCACCGGTTAAAGGGTGTGAAAGTATGAAGAATGCCAGAAGTAGGAGAGGAAGAGGGAGACTCAAGAGCTGTTGGAAAGTAACTATTAAACATGATCTTGCCTACATGGATTTAACGGAGGATATGGCCTTTAATAGATTTGATTGGTGTCGTCAAATCCATATGGCTGACCCCTCTTAGTGGGAAAATGTTTTGTTTGGTTTGGTTTGGTGAGAGCATGACAGTGTAATGATGGGTGGGGCCACTTCTGGCTTGTTGCATTTTGTCAATGCTTTTTAATGCAATCTTTTATCCACCGAAAAAAAAAAAAAAAGATTGACCAGCAAGGGGGAATCTACTTACCAAAAAAAGGGGGAATCTATTACAAAAATTTAAAGGGGAAGTTAGTGAAATTTCTAGTATAGGAGGTGTTATTGTAGTTTCCAATAAATCTTAGTGTTGGTCAGGTTATTTACTCTCTATTTTATCGTGCAACAAATGATTAGAAGGCATATAACTTGGTGAGAAATACCTCAAGTATGTGTGACTGCACTGACTAGGGATTTTAGAGGAAAAAATTTTTGTGCTAAAACAGACATAACTTTAGTGCTTTAATTTACTGCTGTATCATTATTTCATTTATTTATCTACTTTTGGTATGATGTGGAACTCGAATGTGTGTAATATCATGTGCTTACTTTGAATACAATTAATGCGGTTGGCATCTGTTGTGGCAAACTTATGAGTAATGCCTGTAAAAATATTCTAAGATTTTTTTTTTGGTCTGTTGTTGCCGTGGAAATGTATTTATTAGCGCTTTCTTTTTCCATTTACGTGGAAATGTATTTATTAGCGCTTTCTTTTTCCATTTACCATTCTTAATTAATTAGTGTTTGATATGTATTCATGATCTCATTTCAGAATCAATATCTGAGCTAGATAAAAAATTTCACCCTTACTTTATTGTGTTATGCTTCTCATGTGTTTACAGAATGGGAGCAGGGAGGAAGACAAAGTCACTTACTTTGAAAGAAAAAACTCAACCTTCTTGGTCAGTGAATTGCAGTGCATCTGCTAGGAATCTAAGGAAGAGTGATCTAGGTGCAGTTATTTTCGGATGCAAGAACAACACAATCAAAGAATGTTATTTCAAACAATTGTTTGGTCAGTTCTCTTCCACATCTGCAAGCTTAGACATTTTCTCCGGAGTCTGTTACTTTGCATACTTCAGCATAAACACTTATGTTTTTCAATTTCTTGAATAGGTTTACCAGCGCCTCATTTTGCTTATGTAAAGAACATCAGTCCTGCCTTGCCACTCTTCTTATTCAATTACAGTGATAGAAAGCTTCATGGTATCTTTGAGGCTGCAAGCCAAGGACAAATGAATATCAATCCATATGGATGGACTGCTGATGGCTCAGAGTACACACCATATGGTGCCCAGGTACAGACCCTGGGTTCTTACACAGTTGTTCTTTCTGCAGTTCGGTAATCAATAGGTCATATTTGAAATGAAATTTATTTGCCTTTCAATTCAAGGTTCGAGTAAAAATCCGGATGCATTGCCAACCCTTGAGTGAAAATCAGTTTCGACCTATAATTGCTGAAAACTACTATGAGCCGAGGCTCTTTTGGTTTGAGCTAGACCGGGCTCAAACCCGAAAGTTGATCTCCTTGTTTTCATCATCACCAGTTTCTGCGAGTGCCTCTCTCCCTCAGAACTCTGCTATGTGGAGTACTCTATTCGGTGCATCTACTTCTGATGCTAGAGGAGGACATGATACTGATGCCCTTGTTTCACGGGCTGGTTTGATGAATTTAAACCAGTCCAACTTGCAATGCAACTCATGGAAGGAAGATGAAAGCAATGAAAAATTTGAGAAGGAACTTGCAATGCCAAAGCCAAACGCTATGAGTTCATATGCTTCTGTTTTAAGCAGTACAACTACTTCCCTTTCACAGAAAAAGTGGAGTGCATTATTCGAAAGTCCAGCAACTTGTAATATGCGGAAGGAAGATGAAAATTTTAAGGCATGTGCTTCAGAGGTAAATTTTCCAGCTTCAGATGAGGACAATGTGGAATGGGTGTCTTCATATGTTGCTCTGTTTCCAGGAGAAGAGAACCAACACTTTGAAGCTCATCCAGATGAGTCAGCAAATTTTGAGGAAGTACTTGTGGACTTAAAATCAGAAAGTGAATTGACACATCCTTTTGCTCTGACGGAAGTAGCTAGTTCCTTTCGACAGAGCACTATGTGGGAAGACCTAATTGTTGATACGAAGCAGGAAGGTGAATTTTTTGATGCTGTAGATTCAGATGGGAATCTTCGACATCCAAACAAGTCCAATGGGGAAAGGGGGTCATTGTCTGCTACATCTCTTCTATATGGAGAAAGTCAGTCTTCAGAAGCCTCTAGAAATGACAATGTAACAGAAATTCATGAAGAACTTTTGCATCCAAAAACAAATTGTGAATGTTCCCACTCTTCTGCAGTAGTAAAAGAGATGAATTCAAATGATAAACATGGGAAAGAAACAGTCCCCCCTTCTGTAATGGCTGAGGTACATCCAGAAGATGAATGTTTTCCAGAAGCAGTAGCAGCAGCAGAAATGAACTCTTCCAATATTCATTCTGTTGTAGCTAAGGTAACTACAAGAAATTATTTTAATTTTTTTCATGTTGCCCCTACTTCTTTAGTTGTTTACATCTATCTCTGCCTTGCTTATGTTATAACATCCGTGACACATGGTTAAAGTTGCTGCAATAAATTGAAGGTTTGAAGGTGTCTCAATTAAAACAAGATCAGAAAATCAGTTCTTTGGAGTTGGAGCTGGTAAGATGTCTAATCTATGTTCTCTCTCTTGTAATCTGCATTTATCCTATGTTTTCCCCCACTGAAGGTTCTAAGGGTCCTTTTTATCATTTCTTTCATGAACTGTCAACTTGTTCTTCTCCCATAACCGCACATATACACAGGTTGAATCAAAAGCAGAAATGCAGCGGTTAAAAACACGATTTTACAAATTGGATTCTGGGTTGCTTTCTTCAACTGGGCGTGTTCAAGAAGCAGCAAATGAATTATGTGATGAACCTTGTCCAAGAATTGATGAGTCAATACTAATAGTAGGAGGATTTGATGGTTCATCATGGTTGTCATCTTTGAGTTCCTATTTTCCTTCTCGGGACATGATGCAATCCCTTAAGCCAATGAATTTTGTTCGTTCATATGCATCTGCAGCAACTTTGAACGATGAACTTTACATATTTGGTGGTGTAGATGGTGATGTGTGGTATGACACAGGTATTAGTTGCAAATTGCAATGCATTTGTGAAATCCTTTCTTTTCTGTATGGTAATAACACTGCAGTTTTATTTGTTTTAAGTTGAATCATACAACCCAGCAAGTGATCAATGGGTAAGGCGCCCTTCACTAAATCAGAAGAAAAGAAGTCTAGCAGGAGCTTCCATATATGGCAAAATATTTGCCATTGGTGGTGGAAATGGAGTTGAATGTTACTCGGAGGTGGAAGTGTTAGATGTGAATGTTGGTAGGTGGATCAACACTCAGGCAATGCTACAGAAGGTACTCTAGAGCCCCCTTTCCTTCTATTTTGCCCTAGTCAGCTGCACATTCATAGGCTCTTAGATGGGCTTCTTTGCCACGTGAATCAGAAAAGGCTGGACTGATTGCCCATTAGTATAGTTACTATTAGCATGGGAAAATTATGTTTACTGTGATATTTTCTTACCAAATTTGCACTTGTTATTGCAAATTAAACTCAAGGCTTGTAATTTTTGTTGATTTGATGGAAAATTATATTTTCCAATTTATTTGGTTTCTTTATGGTATAATCACAAGCTTCATAGGAAGTGACCATATTTTATGCTGGATGTCAACCTAACACAACAGTCTTATAAGATAGTGTAATGAAAATAAGGATGCTAAAAGGGATGTGTCATAATATAAGAAAAGATACGAGAAGAGATAAATATATTCGAAATGCAGTTGAGTTAGTACTGATAAAATTGAAGTCGAGAGATGGTCATTTGATAGTGTTTGTTCGTGTTCAACGTAGACCTAGGACTTGAGTAGTTTTAGATCTCTTGTATAGTTGGGTGTTGGGAGGCAAAGAGTTGGACTTGAGTAGTTTTTTTACATTTTATTGACAATATAGATACTTGTTCATAGAATTTCTGTTTGTTGCCACTATTTTTAGAGGCTTTTGTATTAGGGTGTCATCCTTTGATGCCTTTTTCTAATAGAATTCTTATTCATTGAAAAAAAATAACCATAGACCTATGGATACACTAGCACACAAGAGTGAGTCAATTCAAATTGTAGCGGTAAATATGATGAAGGTTAGATCTAAGATTACGGGGACTTAAACTGACAAAAATGAATTAAGTAAGAAGATTCATGTAGCCAACTAACGCTTTGTTGAGTTGAGTTTATGTTATAATCATAAGCTTACATTTAATTTGAACGCTTTTCCTTGTGCAGGAGCAATGCTAAATTTTCTAATAATGCCATTTATATTGCCAGTTTATTCTTTTATGGACTGCCACATTACTGAGTAATTTATTAGTTGTGTTAAACGTTAATTAATTTTTGGATTTCTAATCTTATCGTTCCCAGTGTTTGCTGAGTTTACCCCTCATGCATTGGACAACAATATTTTATTGAAAAAAAATGATACTCAGATCTATGTTTTAAGGACCTCATCTGACCCTACAGAATGGATGTCAGTTTGAAGCCAAAATGTCAAATCCTATTTTTGCGCAGAGTTTACTCATCAAACATATTGACAAATACTGATAGTTTATGAAACATATTACGTTTTGAGCCATGTTCGTAATTACAGTTTATTTTTAGACTTGTTTTGGATTTAGGTTGTTATAAAAGCTGTATGCTGTAGCTAAGATGGAAATGTTATTGGACCAGAAAAACATACCAAAAAGTTGAACAAGAATGATATGGCTGTGGTAGAGTTGTAATTAAAATGGATTTCTATGGGTTTGTTGTTTTTGAGCAATAAGCCAACAAGTGTTCCACCTTATTTTGGTTAATTTTTCTGGTTATGTTGCATTCCTTGCTAAGAGATTAAGTGGATGAAATTGTGCTTAAATGTTACTTCTTTCATCCGTCCAGCGGTTTGCTCCAGCGGCAGCAGAAATTAATGGCACGCTCTATGTTGTTGGTGGATACGATGGAAGAAATTACTTGAAGTAAGATGTCATTTCTTCATATTCTCTTTTTATTTTGTTGGGTTGATGAGCAGTATTTTCTATTTATGGCTAGAATTATTCTGTAATCTATTTACCTTAGTAGTTCTTCCTCAGCCTGTTTAGGATTGTGGATTTGTCCGTGTTATGTTACTGCCGCATATTCTAGTTCTGAAAAAACAGGTCATGTTTTTACGTAGCTTTTATGGTACGGTGAAGTCCCATTACTGCAATGGATCAATTAATATATTGGTAGAAAATTGGGCAGCCCGTTTAGAAAAAAACAGTTTTATGTTTTTATGTAACGTTTTTGGCATTATGAAGTTACAGTAAAGAAGTTACATTACTGCAATGGACCATTTAGTATATTGGTAGGAAATTTGGCAGCCTGTTTAGGATTGTGGATATGTCCAAGTGGGGACAATGGGAGGAACTTCCGACACCAATTCATACTCTTGGTGTACAAGTAGGTTGGACCAACTAATATATCGGTAGGAAATTTGGCAGCCGTGTTGGCCATTACAGTCTGTTACAGCAATAAGGCCCATTGTGACGTAGTGAATTTGATATGGCACTTTGAAAACACATGAACTTATTTCTCCTCTCCTTTGGCTCATATCCTCCCCTTCAACGAGGAAACGTGTCTTATTTTTTAGTTTCACCCTTGTGGGGATCAACAATATTTTTCAACATCTCTATAATGAGGTCTCAAAAATTCTGTCTAAATCAGATATAATATTAGAGTGTTATCCACAAGCTTAAACTGTCAGGGAAATAATAATTTTACTGTTCATATTTCCTCTCAACACACCTTCTCACCTGTGGTTAGACTGACCTTCTCTCTCTCTCTCTCTCTCTTTTTTAAAGGGGCCAAACAAATTGGACTGACCTTTTTTTTTTTGGAGTCGTGGTGAGGTTCTAGCTCAACAGATAAGATTGTGGCATATTTTTGTAATATAGATTCTTTTGAACAAACTAAAAAAGAGAGAGAATCCTTCAAAGGGAAATATAAAAATTGTAAAGTTGAAACAAACTAGCCTCTTCCATTTACACTTGAAAAAATTGATCTCGCTCAAACAACTTAAACGTTCAGTACTGCTCAATAACTCAAAACATGGCTTAAGCAGGAGGTAAATGCCCCTTGAATTGTGGGAGCTTCGTAAGCCCTTTGTGAAATCATCCACATTTTTCTATTTGAACACAACTATAAATCCTTTTGATGCCTTTTAATACAAATTCATTTTATTTATCCAAAAAAAACTTCATCCACTACTTAAATTCAGTCCGTTGCTACAGAAAGACCCAGCATCTAATGCATGCTATGCTCATTATTCAATAGCTAATTGAAGTCTCTTCAGCCCCACTACGTGATAAGATGTGGCTAAGCCTGAAAAAGGGAGGCTCAAGGCCTCCAAGTGGGAAATCAATATCATTCAGTCACATTGTCAATATATGATATATGACATCTCATTATAATTATTGACACCCATGTTGTTTGCATCTTTTTAAGTTTTCATTGTTTAATCATGAATGTTAGTACCAACATAAGGTTCAACGCCTATTTAATCGCATATTCAGGTGCCATTAATTCACTGTGTAATTAAAACATTAGAATATTGTATGTTGTGGTGCATATCAATTAGTTTTATGGCATGTGATGGTGCAAAGGAAAAAATATAGTTTGAACAACTGATTGCTGATAATTCTCTGGCTGTTACTGCAGCCTGCACTGCAGCTTAAAATCGGTCTTTGTACATGGGAGGGACTTATCATTTTTGACAGGACTGAGCTAGTGATGATTCAACATATTGCTTAGTGATGGCTATGGTTTTTAATTTTGACTACTTCATCCTATGCTCATTTAAATTTATTGGACCCATCCAGATTAATAAATTACCACAAATGACTGTTTGAAGGGTGATTTTCATTTATGGTGGACATTATAGCCTTGTCTAATCAGAGAATATTGCATGCACATATGTGCTGTACATGGACACAAACATGAAGTTGTCAATGAATTGAGGCTGCCATTTATACGATGTCCTTAAATGATAGAACTTTTAACCGCATTCCTTGGACGTTTGTATGAAAGTGTAAAAGAGTTTTGGCTCTTGTCCACGCTTCTTGGCTTAGGATTCTGGAAGTAACCATGCATCAAAGTAATAAAAACATCAATTCTCTCTTTCAGAAGTAATTACTTCATCCATTAAGTTATATTGGGATTCTCTGTCCGGAAATTCGGTTGGCAAATTTCTATAGTTGCGCAGCACCCGTGTTCAAGTGTTTTAACGGCATAGGTGTTGGGAGAGCTTAATGATAGTTTTAATGTCTTTTTAATCTTTCAACAATAAATTTATAGTAGAAAGAGAGTAAGATCATCATGTGAAGCATATTGGAGGGACTACAGGAGGATTTTGTTTCCTTTGGAATTTGAACCCGTTAGTTGACTACTTTTAGGACATCCTCGTTAGTACATACATCCTTGTTAAATTTTCATGTCTTTTTCCTTGAGTTTTTATTTATTTTTTCCCTTCTTGGTAGAGATTTAAAGAGGATTTTCGATACTCCAGATTTATGCTTCCTTTCCGCAGACATTCTTACCGGGTAATCAATTTACTAGATTTTGGTTGTTTTATACTTTGTTCTTTGCTGTGGATTATGTTAATTAAATTTGCTTTTGTTCCCGATTTACATCTTATGATTGTAACAGTCACGGGCAATTATTTCATACGTCATCTGTGTATCTCTCTTCACCCCGTCTGATTGTTTTAGTATTTCTTCTCACTGAGCCATTTATATTATGTTTTTTTTTTTTTCCCAATAAACATTATTCCTAAACTACTGCTTTCCCTCTTTGGTTGAAGAAATTTCAGAGAAGCTTTGGATGTAATTTTACATAATTTAATCCCTCGTTATATTTTCTTTTCATATTGTCTCAGTTCTGTTGAGAGATTTGATCCTCGAGAACAGTCGTGGATGAGTCTAGGAAGCATGAGCTCAAGGAGGGGGTGCCATTCTTTGACTGTACTGAATGAAAAACTGTAAGTTGATGAATCCCCTCTGAAAAAAAAAAATGAAGGAATAATGTAACCTTTTGACTGCTAATGCTTGTACTGATAAAAAGGAGAGATCATTTTATTTATTTATTTTTTAAGTAAAATAGAGAAGATCGTGTCATGGAACGTTTCTTTGCAGATATGCTTTGGGAGGTTTTGATGGAAGTAAAATGGTCTCGACTGTTGAGATTTATGATCCTCGCTGTGGTTCATGGATGATGGGGGAATCCATGAACGATGTTAGGGGCTATTCTGGAGCTGCTGTCATTGGTGAGAAAATATTCATAATTGGTGGGATCAAGAACAATGATGAGATATTGAGCACGGTAAATAGTATTGTATTTTTACAACATTGTATCTCTAGCTTGGCATTTCTAGCAGCATGCATTTCCTTTGTGCTTTCTCTAAGTCTATTTCATATTACAGATCGAATGTTATCGAGTGCTTTCTCTAATTCTACTTCATATTACAGATCGAATGTTATCGAGAGAGTTGTGGCTGGGAGGTGACAAACCTCAAAGGTGTTGGGAAAAGATGTTTCTTCTCTGCTACTGTGTTGTAATTAAGTCAGCAATGAAATGTCAAAACCAATTGGTTTACAGTCTAAATCTTCTCAACATATTAAATGAAAGGGAAAAAAAAAAAAAATGAAATGTCAGGCATTTATACATTTAACTTTTCTAGGTAAATTTGTTGGAATGTTGCTACTAAAAATAGACTTGCAAATTTGTGACTTGAAGAAATTTATACTCTTCTGGTAATGGTAGAGGCCTGGATATCATTTGTGCTTGTGTGCTGTTTAGTGATACGGATGATACATATTAACACAGAGGAAATCCGCATAGATGGCCACTTGCATCGTCTGAGGTGCATTTGTGGTGTTTGAATTTAGATCTGGTAAGTCTAATGAAGCTTAAAATAACAATTCAAGTTTAGTTCAATAATATTTTTGAGTTGAAATTGAGCTGTTCTTTGATTGAATTGATCTAAGTCTTGAGTTAAAATAGTTTGATTTTTTTTTTATAATATATTTATTAAATATTAATTTATCGTGACAAAATTTGATTTTACCATTCTATTTATTTATGTTTTGAGTCGAGCTCAAACTTAAGATTTTGATCAAAACAAACTTGAGCCGTGGCTGCAAGTAGTCTTGTTCATTTTGCAGGCCTACCATACAACTGAAATTGTGCCAACTGTGTATTTGGACGCTGAAATTTTAAGAAATTGTGTCAAAATGACATTTTGATTCCTACGGCTGAAATCGTATTGTGGGGGCTAAAATTTTGCACCTGAACGAACACGAGAAGTAGGTTGCCGCTTCATTTCAAAATATTCATTTGCGATTTTGCCTTTTTTATCCCTCTATATATATATTTGGTGTTTTTAAAAAATAATTCCATGAAATATAAGTAAATGTATTTCTCTAACAGCATTTTAAATTGAAACAAATAGAACCTAAATGTCATAATACAAGTCTGCCTTTATCAGCCTGAGGCATAGCAACTTCAACCATGTTCACAACAACTTTGGAGAACATGATTCAGTGTACAAGGCAACTGTTATTGAATTAAGCCTTGACTCTGAATGACAGAAATTGAGTCATGATATTAGGAAGAATTATTCATGTACTTCAAGGCAGTAACTCAAAAGCCATGTTCAAGTATCCAGAATTCGATAAATCACAAAGTATTATAAGTTTTCATTATTTTCGCATTTTTGAGTACACAACTGGAACAATGGCAAATTTAAATCACCATCTGCACCTCAATTCCAAAGTTACAAGGAGGAAATACAAGAAAGAATTTTAAGGATGTGCAACACAAAACTGCAGAACCTAACGCTCTTCAACAAGAGTGAACAAAATTCTAACATTATTGTCTTGAATAGGAGATTGATTTCTTGAAACCCTGAAATGAATACAAGATAACAAAATTATCACCTGATGGGAGAATGCATTCACCTGATGCCATGAAATGATGGCAAGACCGCGATAAGATCATCCCCATAACCAACAGGATCTGCAAACCATGAAATATAAACAGAATAATGAGCAGAATTCTACAGCTAAACATGTTAACAAACCCATGATGCATCAACTAAAAGATACTAATGTTTTTATTCCTAGTTCTTCTATTTATTTATTTACTAATTTATTGCTATTGTCATTTTTTCTCACTACTTTTTGTGTGTGTGTGTGTGTGTGTGTGTTTTTAGTATTATTCATTCCACACAAAGTGCGTTAGGCATAGATAAGGTCCTTCACCAGTAAGAATAGTCCTTCCAGGCTGTTTGGTGTTTAGATTGAGACATCACCTCAAGATTTATTAAGGCAGGTGAGAATAATCTTCCCCCTAATTTTAATTTCATGAAATATGCAAGGACTAGCATGTCCACTCCCGGCTGAAAAATGTAAAAACTTCCCCTCTTGATGTGGGAACAAACTTTCTAACTTGTATGATGGTAATTGCATTCAATCATCATCTTTAATACATTAAAAGTATCACAATTCTACTGGAGATTAGAGATTTCAAAGATAAAAACAAATAAATAAATAAATAAAGGAACATATGAACATAAATATCAGAGACATTGTACCTCCATCATCAATCAGAAGCTTCAAGACCTCTCCAGCCACATCAGACTTGACAAATTTACCAAAAGAGGAGGGGGGGAAAAAAAAAAAAAAGGAAGAAGAAGAAATCATGAGAAACAGTTTTTGCATAGGCAGAAGCACAATCAATGGAGCTTAAACCAAATGCTTACTTTCACAGGAAGTTCAGTGCCAAACTGATCCAGAAAGCCAATCACTTGTCCTTCTTTTATTACGTCGCCCTGGTGATTGGAGAAATTCCATTACCAACTCATAATACTCCTCAGACAAAAGTGAGAGAGTTATAAAAGAAAAAAACTATTCTGATTTTAGTATTTGTGGTTAGATTTTAATTGTAGCTTTATGAAAAGATATAAGAATTGGATCTCATACAGCAACAATAGGAAAATAACATGGAAAATGCAAATCCAATTGTCAAAATATGGAATTCCACAGATAAATGATTTATAAGATAAAATGAATTTTTTTTTTTTAGCGTGGGGGTGGTGCAAATAACAGTTGCTCAAATTTTAATAATTTGAAATCCAATTCCAGTGCTAGAAAGTAATAAAGATCCCAAGATATAGAGTATAAATAGGTGAACCAACAAATTTGGAAACTTAAGAAAACTAGAATTTTAGAAGGCCGACATATACATACTTGCAACAAGGTCACTTGGTATCATAGGTTTCAGTTTCCACTGATAACCACACTAGAAACATAAATTCCAAACCATACCTCTTTGCAAATAGGAGGTTGCTTCTTTCCTTTCAATGTTCTGCCCCTTCGGAAAGAGCCAACCTAAGGGGAGAAAGGGATAACAGGCTATATTAAGAATATTTTCATACAAATACCAGGTGATAGAGGCTCTAGTAACATGTACCGTTGGAGATGACACAATAACATATCCACTAGCCCCAGAAGCCTCGAGTGCTGCTAACTTTGCAGATTTTACAGACACATTCGTAAATGGAGTGATTTTTTCTGTAGAGGATTTTGGTGGTGGTGATGGTGGGGAAGCAGGAGCTGATTCAATCATCGGTTCACTGGAAATGGGTGGTGGTGTTGATACAGAAACAACTGAAGGCATGGGATCTTTTATAGCACCAATATTCCGCTTCAGATGCATTTCAAAGTCCCCAACCTATCATAAAGCAACACATGGATGGTCAAATACGAGAATGCACAATCAAAATTAAACAATATGCACATTGATACAACCAACACCTATAAATGCAAGGACAAAACAGCTGTATCATGGTGTGAACCTC
>JAVXUM010000040.1:5374307-5387282 GCA_035590655.1 Pouteria glomerata
TTGCTCTGATTTTATGATTATTATTATGACTTGACCTTGGTACAGGTTATTTATGTCTTTATTTAACCCATTATTCCTATGCCGTCCGTCCCGGACTATTTGATGTTAGGGGCGTGACAATATATCATAAAGCAACGCATGGATGGTCAAATACGAGAATGCAGAATCAAAATTAAACAATATGCACATTGATACAACCAACATCTATAAATGCAAGGACAAAACAGCTGTATCATGGTGTGAACCTCAAAATTCATTCACTTAAATGAAGCGATACATGCCATTTCAATCAAATGGATGGTAAAATCATTGCAGCCATACTTTCCATATCTCAATAATCTTCAGCATCGATGTTCATCACAAATTGCCCCTGGATTGCATTAGACTGTTCCATATAAATCTTTCTAATCAATCAAAATTGCAGCTTGTGATTTCACATCTTATTTGTCTCAGATGTTTGGCATTACTACTCCCACTTTGGTAACATCAATAGCTGCAGACCCCTGCATTATGACTCACATCATCCTAAAGACAAAAGGATAGGTGCTACAATGCTAGTCAACACGTAATTTTTCCCATCTAACAGTCCTCTTATATATTCTTCTGGCTTGCCATGAAGCACATTGCTCAATAACCAGTTATTCATTGTCTTGTTATTATTAAAATTCTTTGCATGGGTGTTCAAGCATATTTGATGTGTTTTCTAAATCATCATACACTTGCTCTCTCCAACACGTCTGACGAATGTATCATCCACCCACCAGTACCACACACATTCCTCCAAAAACAATCTTTCAAGACCATCCCTTTTGGCATGCTGAATCACCAAACGTTTTAACATTTTCAGCTCAAGCTCTGACCTTCACTTTTTACCTCGTAAGCAAAAGCACCATGTGGGGGTTCGTGTGTCAAACACACTTCGGACATGGGCATGTGGTCTGCACGTGTCAGATGCACAGTTGAATGTCTCTATTTTTTAAACCTTCATTTGGCTTCAAATGCACAAATCCCAATGATCTTGAACAACTTTCTATCCCTTAATTTTCTTCCAACACCTTTTTAATGATACTAAAAAAAATGTTATTGTAGATATTCCTTAATTCTTCCTCAAGCACCCTCTTGATTTGCTTTTTCTCCTTGCTTGGAATTTTATTAGGAAGGTTAATAAATTGTATTCACATTTTTACTTTATGATAGAACAGCATTTTATTAATTGTATTAACTATCTTAATGGATAACAGTGTTTCGCAAAGGATACTATGGTGTTTAAGCTATGAAGTTTCTTTTTTTTTGGTGTGTGTGTGTTAATTATTTTTGAATAAAATATTTAAATATATGAAATAAAACATATAAAAAACATTTTTTTTTGTCTCCCTCCCGGTTGTGTTGTGTCCTACTCCTACATTGTTTGAAAATCTTCATGTCGTGTTCTGTGTCAGTACTTCTTAGCTTGCTACAGCTTAGAGCAATTTGCTAACCTAATAATTAAGGAATAAAAGAAATATTCAAATATATACACTATCACCAGCTCTTAAAGGTTTACCTTTAGTTTCAGCTCAGCAATCTGTGTCTCGTCACAAACCTCTGAGACTAATGCCTGATACAAGAAACAGAAGCATGTTAGTCTTGGTTCAAGAGATTAGGAAGCAGTTACTATTTGAAGGTGAAGAAAGCAAGAATTACTATCAATTTATATGAAATAAAATAGCAAAGACTAATGAGAAAAGCTACCATGAACTTGACACAAGTACCAATTATTATGGACATGGAAATTCCCCAAGCAAGCGACTGGTTTGCATTTGGGATTGCATTCAAGATCTAAAGCTACACACTTCTCCAAATTAACCACTCTCCTGGATGGCTCAAATCATGTGAATCTTTTTCATCTATTCCTGGAATGGAAATTGTAATTTCCAACCTTGCTAAATAACTTCTAAATGTGAATGTTTATTATTAGCCCAAAGGAAACAATTAAAATTTTGCTAAAAGCAAAATCAAGCATACTTTTAATTGAACCCAAACCTAGCTCAACTTTGGGGTGCTACTCACTATTATGAAATGCAAACACAAGACCCTAAATTGGTGATGTCTTAGAGATCTTCTCACACTGAGTGAATAGTTCAACCCAAAGTCAAAGTTTGAACATCGCTACAACCAAGTGAAAGAAGAGTTTCAAGCCCAATCCACGGTTCCTGTTTCTGTAACTGCACCTAAGTTATGCTCTACAACAGAAGAACAAACTGAGGAAAAAAAAAAATAATTGCTAGAAAAAAACAATAGAACAGATGAAAGGTAACCCCCCCTCCAAAAAAAGAAAATACAAATTATCGAACTTTTCTTCTCGGGGTTCATGAAATAAAATAGTTCAATCAACAGAACTACAAAGTTGCAACTTGCAAGTGCATATCAGACCTTCAGAAAGACAGGACTCACCTCGAATCCCTTGGGAAATGTTGCACTTCGCAAATAATTCTTATCTAATGATTGTTGTGGTTGGCTGTCTGAAGGAACTGCACCATTGTAGTTTCCATATTTCAGATCCAAAAGCATGAAATGAAATGCACATTAATACCATAAGATCATATTTACACGTGCATAATATGTATGCATATAAGGGTATCATCAGAACAAGGACACTGATAAGGTTGTTGTACTTTGAAAAAAAATTCTAATCCCATATGAATATCACAAATTTACCAAATCTTTCAAATGCTTTATTATTAAGGAAAACTAGAATTATTAGTAATCACTAACCAGAATAGGGAATTCGGGATAAAATGAATTCAAATACCGCTAAAATCAGGAGAACAAAACATCAGTGTATAAAATTATGGTAACCCATGACAAGATTCCTTGACCAAAAGAAACTAAACTTGCACATAATTTTCAAGTAAAAGAACTTACCATCAGACTTAGATGCTGCCGTATTTTCAGGTGCCTTTACACATGAAACTGCCATTCCTTCCCACTTTATTGGACTGGAAACAAGCTTCCTGCCAAATGGCAAGCGTTGGATGTGTGCTATACACATGGTAGGCCGGATAGAGTTATGCACAGAAAGAAGGCCAGGCTTCTTGAGTACAGACCGCGAGTGTGATACAGTGTCTATAGTACCTAGAACATAAGAAACTTAACCTATCATCATCAAGTTAAACAAAGATATGACTCCGTGTTCATGTGTGCACCTAATATAGAACGAAATTCCCGTAAGATGGCATAATAAGGAGTTGCAAAGCAAGAGCAAACACAGAATCATACAGCATTTCAATGGTCCTTCAAGTTTAAGGCAAATCATTTATTGGCATTGACTTAAATGCATATCAAAAAATAATAAAATAATACAGCTAAAAGATGTAGTTTGCCACCATCAGAAGACTATCCAGGAAGGAAAAAAGACTGCCCCAGAGGTAAAGTCGAGGATCCAGATTTACCACAAAAGTACTCCGTATCATAAACGGGCCACGTATTTCAACATACAAAAAAGCACTTCAATAGCACTGTTTTTCCTCGGCCAACCATAATTTGGCCTGGTGGGTGGGAGTGGAAGAAAAACTAACTAACAATAAGTGCAAAAGGAAAAAATCAACACAAGAAAACTACAATATACGCCACAAAAAGGGGGTTGAGTTGAACAAAGTACTGGACTTCTTTAACTGAAGTGGATCTCTTGTGTCTTTCAAAGAATGGATATAAATGAATACACAAAAGAATAACTAAACTCTTTGTCATAAAGCTTGAAAATATTTGTGAAAGGCTACACTTGGATTAGTTCAAGTGCGAACCCCACGGCATAAGCTCTAGGAGCAGCCGACCCCAGTGAATTTATTAATTATATATAACTATTTTTGTATTGTCCTATATAATTTTGTTAACCCGCCCTCATTGTCTGCTTGCAATCATACACAATAGTACTTTCTCTGGCGCAACATAGATGTATAAGGCTAATTCACTACCAAAATTATCATAATTACCAATTTTGTTAAATTAATTTCAAAACTTTCAAAATTATTCCCTCAAAGTTTATTATATTACCATAATTATTCATAATAATATTATTATAAAAATATTCTCACTTTCTCTCAAGACATTATGCAATTTTCAACGCATTGACTAAAAACGTTGGGTCCTCCCTTGTTTAGTTTGTTAATGTTCTTCTAGCAGATACTATTTTGAGTTTCCCTTTGAAAGTTTTAACTCCAAACCAGCTACAGTCCATTTTCTATGAAATCTGTTGTTGAGCAGATCAGCCCAAGTGGGTGGCTGCCAATGTGTAGAGCCACTAAAGAAGACCCAGGAGGAGAATTGCTCTCCTTCACGCGAAGCATTGAATTTCTTGCCAGAATTTCAGCCCACCACTGCTGAATTTTGTTATTCTTGACTTGTCATCTTTTCCTCTAGTTTGTGTATAAATTGAGAGGGTGAGGCAGAGAGATCGGTGTGGTGTGGTGGACCACCACCCGTGGCTGGCAAGAGAGACATAGAAAGAGAGAGAGCTTCTATGGGGGTTGAGTTCTCAAGGCTTGTACTGGGGCTATGGGCTGAGACAGGTAAGTGAAGAGAGAAAGCAATGTGCGTGAGCGAGTTAAGAAGAGATAGTGTATTCTCCTCTTCTGTACTTTCTTCTGACTAGTGAAACTCTCGGATCACTGGTCGTGGATCTAAGCGGTTGGCCGAATCCATGTCAAATATGTTTGTGTTGTGCTTGCGCTTTATTTTTCTGGACCCCAACATCTGTTTCTAGTTCATTCCTCATTCGGAGATGTTTATTCAAAGGAACAGTTGTTGATCACTTACCACTTCATTTACACCTCCTAACAACTTAAGCCTTTGGAGCAGTCAGTTGTTTTGATTGAAATATGACCATACAAGATGGAAAGCAGCAATTGACAAAGGAAACAAACAATTTTGGGCAAATTACTACCTTTTCTGATAGACATTCTGGGGTGAGAATTTAGAATAAAACTGAAAACAGGGGCCTTCAAAGTTTCTATAAATAATGCATTTGCACTTCTTCTTTTATTTTTTTATTATTTTTTTTTTTTTGTGGGGGCTGGGGGGTGTGGAGAAAAACAAAAGGACAAAATCGGAAAGAAATATCGAGCAACTAGCCCCAACAAATTTAATACAATAGTCTAGATCAAAATTGCAAAAAACTAGAAAACTTATTCAAGTGGATCCATTCAGCTGAGCGGAGAAAGAGTACAAATACAAAGAAAGGATACGATCCTAAAAATTAATGAGTTCTGTGTGGCTAACTAAAACGATCTGAAGACATATTTTACAGAAAACCTTGAGAGAGAGAGAGAGAGAGAGAGAGAGAGGACTTACAGTTGAAGGAACGCAGAACAGCGGCGGACTCCATGGAAGACGGAGCCAAATCAAATGCCGGACGTGAAGATCTGTCTGAACAAGATGGAGTTTATGGTTGAGAAATTGGCTGGTTCTGGAGAAGACAGTTTGGTTAAATTACAGTTGGAAGTCGGTGGGAATGGGGCGATGGATATATAACTAGTGCCCTCGAAATCTCCGCCCTTCTCTCCATCAGTTTGCCCACCCACCGCCACCGTTTTGATTCGGTTTGCTAACATGTGCCGATTCTCTGTCCTCTGCGCCTCTTCACTGAGAGTTTCTCTGCTGCGCGCGGCCGTATGGTTCCACTTTACACCTCTTCTTCTTCTCCTCCTTTTTTTTTTTTTTCTGGCCTTGCAACTCTTGAATTTTATCCGAGTGGGGAAAAAAAAAAAAGAAAACAAAAACAAAAACGAAGGAAATTAGAAACTGAAGTAAATTTGAATAAATCCGTTTCGTTTTTATTTATTAAGTGAACTACATATCTTTAAATTTAAATGTGACCTATTAATTTTATTTTTTATTTATTTATTTCTTATAAATCCTATTTAAGTAGAACATTAGCAAATTTGAGTATTTCATGTCGTGTCTTAATTGTGTTTAATTAAAAAATATTTATATTTTCATTAAAAATAAGTTAAAATTTGATTTTTTTAGTTTATAAATATGTAGTATATTTACTTGTATGGATAAAAATAAATAATAAAGTTTTGAGTTATAAAAAAAATTAAATAATCAATACATAGCTTTTTTTTTTTTTTTTTGGAGACTCACCTTTTACTCAAATGCTGGTTCAGATCATGGGAATCAAAGTTCAACTTCTCTCTCTCACACACACACACACACTCTCTCTCTGATCCAAACACATAAAGCATTAATTGTGTATCCCACCAGGATGTGTTTGCTTAGGCTATTTTGTAGTCAGGTCAACGACCTAAGTGATTGCATCGATCCAACGTGTCTGTTAACTTCTTGTTATCTTTTGCCGTTGGGTTTCGAATTGGCTCCTGATCTAAGCAAAGAGAGACTGATACAGTAACATTACGTCAGATTTTTTTTTATATTGATTTGGTATTTTTAAATTAAAATTTAATCATTTAAATGTATTTATTATTTTAATTTAAAAAATATGAATATATGTGAATAAATAAATTTTAATCCAACAATTGTAATTGTAAACTACAGTGTTGACATCAATCACATGACATTGTCATTTTATTCCTAATCACAGATCTAAACATCTAAAAATATGAATTGGTAACTTAATCCTAAGATTATGAATTTAAAGACTTGAAATTTAATTTGAAAACTTGACAGCTTGATTTTAAGATTGATTGGCTTAAATTTCATACTTCAACTCGAGAAGTTTATTTTTTAATCTCGAAATTATAAACATTGAATTTTAACTTAAAAATTTGATTGTATACTTAAATTTTAACTTTGAGAGTTTAGTAATAAGACTTGTGATAGTTTCATTGGTTGACTTGATTTTTAATTTAATTATTTTATCTCATTGATTTTAAGGATTGATTGGTTGACTTGAACTTTAAATTTTGACAACTTGATTTTGAGATTTATGGGCTTGAGTTTCAATAAATTGATCTCAAATTTTGTAGAACTTAAAATTTGAAGACTTGCATATCTTGAAATTTGTAAATTTACATTAATGTCAAAGTCTTGATTAGTTGACTTGAATTTTGATTTGAAAACTTAGTTGACTTTAAAACTTTGCAACTTCATTTCAAGATTTATAAGTTTGAGATTTAACAGTTTGATTTCAAGTTTTGTTAAATATAAAATTTGTAAATTTGTAAAGCTTAAAATTTATAAACTTGAAAGCTTAACCTAGGAATTAAAGATTTAAACTAGCTTGAAAACTTAATCTTGAAATTGGGTTTGTTGAATTTCAATTTCTTTTCTTCCACCACTCGTTTTTTTTTTTTTTTTTTTTTTTTTACATATTTCTTTCCTCTTGTAATTGCATATCTTTTTTTTTTTTTTTACTTATGGAATCACTCCTATTTCTACTTACGGTGGAGGAATGAAAAATTATGAAATTTGTATGACATTTTCTTAAACCTGTTAAATTTTTCATCCAAAAATTAATTGTTTACCAATTCAATATTTTGAAATTATTTTTATACTTTTAGTATTAATAAAATAATATTTATTTATATTATGATATAATATATCTTTAATATAAAAATTACATTACAATTAGTTTATTAAATTTTTTTGTGAACATTTTTTTATGTTTGTAATTATTCTTTAAATTATTATGTTTTATATTAATATTTGAAATTTATATTATATAATAAATTAGTAATTATACAAATATAATATATAATATTTATATATTAATAACTACCTTTAAAATTTTTTACAATAAATTTTATTTTCCCTTTTCTTTCACTTCGGCTTGCTTTACATCCGGAAGAATTTTACTCTTAATTTTTTAGGTATTTTTTTATTAATTTGTGAATTATATATAAAAATCGAAACGTACGTAAAATTAACTCCTAGCAGGGTGGAATTGTGAATCCAAACGCCAGCAACCCTTCAATATATAGCTAACGATAATGGAATTCCTCCTATATTGTGCAAGTTAAACTTCTAGAATTGTTAAAAAGTTATATTTATAAATTATTATTCTGTTCCGTAAATTATATTACAGTTACATTTTACCGAAACTTAGAAGAGCCCGAGTAATCGTCACGGCCAATCGTTTTTCCTCCGACTCCTACCGACACTTCCCTCCCCAGGTTAAACTTCCGATCTAACCAACCAGCCATCTCTCATCAATGGCTTCACCGCCGACTATCCCAATCTCAAACTCCCAATCGACCACCGTCTCTGGCGGCGGCCAATCCCAGCCGCCTATAGCCACTCCGGCATTCCGTGCGTTCATCACCCGTATCTCCTCCTCCGTTCGCCAGGGCTTCGCTAATCGCCGTCCCTGGTCCGAGCTCGCCGACCGGTCCTCATTTGCCCGCCCCGACTCCCTCTCCGAGGCCGCCTCCCGCGTTCGCAAGAATTTCAACTACTTCCGCGTGAACTACGTTACCCTGATCGCCGTCGTATTGGCTCTCTCTCTCCTATCTCACCCGTTTTCACTCCTTGTCCTCCTCTGTCTCCTCGCGGCCTGGTTCTTCCTCTACCTCTTCCGGCAGTCGGATCAGCCCTTAGTCGTCTTAGGCCGTACGTTCTCTGATCGGGAAACCCTCGGCGTGCTGGTCGTGTCCACCATTGTTGTGGTGTTTCTCACCAGCGTCGGATCGCTTCTGATCTCTGCTCTCTTAGTTGGATTGTCAATCGTTTGTGCGCACGGCGCATTTAGGATGCCTGAAGACCTGTTTCTTGACGACCAAGAGCCGGCCAACGCTGGCTTCCTCTCATTCCTTGGAGGCGCTGCCTCCTCCGCTGCCGCAGCGGCCGCTCCATCTGTAGCCGCTCGGGTCTGATGAAGATTTGATCAGATGTCGCACGATCTGATAGACTGATTCATGTGATGTGAGCAGCAAGGGTAAAATGAATTTGATTCCAACTGCTTCAATTGAATTCTTGCAAAAATGATCCGGTATATTGAATTTTGCAGAAATTGATTAGAATTTTAATTCCTTTGTATGTAGATTGGATCTGTAACCTGCAAATTTAGATATGTTTTTATTGTCTCAGATTTAGCCTAAATTGATTCATTGTTATGGTTTGTTTGTAATTCTGTTTCTTTTTTTATTTTTAGGTAACTCATGTCGGGGCCAATTGCCCTTACCTCAACTAATCCTGGGCCGTAAAGTTAATCTGATTCTATTTGATTTTGATTATCAATATTTCAATTTTCCTTAGGCAATTTGTTCATTTCTTATATTTTCATTTACATTTGAAGAAATTTTGATAACGTTTGGTTCCCAAAAATTGTTTATTTTGGTGTCTTTTCTAACCTTGACTGGTATAAGTTTCTTTTATACTTTTTCCCTCCTTGTTTGTATTATATATATATATATATATTTCTTATAGCATGGTTCTTCATGCTTTTATTTACTGAAAAAACTTCCTAGGCTTTTTTGAAGGGATGATATCAAGTCTAGGATGTATCATTTTATTTGCAATTTGGTTTGTTGCTTTTATCGTCTGCACATTCATCTCTTCACTCTTGTATTATTATTGTTTATACTAGAGGTATTCCCACCTAAACTAAGAACTATCCTAACCCTCTCCACCAGAACTAAAGCTAAGTAATGTTGAAAGGGTTCAAATTGATGATCTCTGTGTGCTCAACTGCTCTTGTTTGAGCCATATTCGCCTGTCTTGTATATCTAGGCCCTTTGGTTCCCTTTAGGGGAGATCACGTGGAAGAGAACACACTATAGTTTTCAGAGGCTGGAATGGCAACGGAGTGGGGCTCCTTTCTCCCAACATAAGTACCCTGTCCCCACATTACTTTGTGAAGGGTGCCCTTGTGGGCTTTCCACCGTCTCATTAAGGACGATAATATTTTGCTATTTGCTTGTAAAAATGAGAAACCAAACAAAACATATACAAACTAGTTATTTGAAATAAAATAAAATAAACATACCACTATATAAAATAAATAAATAAATGAAAAGAAATCATGAGAACACGTACATTTCAAGTTCTCAACATATAAACTGAGAATGGTAAAGGTGTTTTTGTAAATGTAAATCTAATTGGGGCAGGGCAAGTGTTTCTACCCTAATCCAACCTTGCCCCTAACCCTATGGGACTTTAGTTTTGTCTCTCCATGCCCCATTAGAGTAAGATCTAATTAGGTTCCTTGCTTAACCTGTCTTTTTGGGCATCTTGATTTTTGATTTTTTTTCCCCAAGTGATCATGGGCTAAATACTTGTTGGGTTCATCCATGAATTATATGGTTGGTCACTGAATTTTGAACACTGTCTAAATTAATTTTCCATGAAGAGATTAGATTGTGGAATGGTTTTTTATCACCCATGTTTCTTTTTAATGCTTCATAAACCTGAAAAGTCACATCATAGCCTAGCAGTGGATTACTGGTGGGCCATTCAATTTGGGAAGTATTTTTGGGCCACTGCAGTTTTTCTGCATTTGGATTTGGCTTTAAGTTTATGAACTAGTGTTGAAGGAGGAGTTGTGCAACCTCCCCAAGTGGCTCAAGTTCAAGCTTAGTCCCCCCTTCCCTTATGGTATCATGTTTCTATAGTTGTGAAAGAAAGGATTTGGACTCCATATAGGGTTGTGGTTCAATTGAGTTTTGGAGATGCTCAGTTTTTTGTGTGCGTAGATGATGTAGAATTTAGTTTGTTTGTTTAGAGACAAAAAAGGGCTTTACGAACTGTCAATTTACGGCATTCATTTAAATGTAACAGAGTAGTGGTAGTTTCTTTGTGGGACAAAAAGATGTCAACTGGGGAAGAATTTTGAGTATTGACCCTGTTATGCAATTAGTGATAAACAAAACCCTGAATGTGAGAGTGTTAGTTACAGGTTTTGCTGATGAACATCAGGGAGCTGATGTGTTAGCAGTTAACTAGGATATGTCGTTTTACTTATTAAACACCACTGGATTGTGCAGCAATTGAAGATCCCATATTATTTGGCTTCAGCTTTGGTGGACCAATGTCATCCTAGCTGTTGTTTGATAAAGCATAGGTGTCTGAGAGACCAGAGATCGCTCTGCAGGTCTCTTGGGTGGTTTGTTTTAGTGGCTCACTTCCACTCAAATATCCTTGTTTCTTGGACGTTCAAGTCTTTCCTGCACTTTTGTTTCGGGGCTGCACATTCATGAAAGGTTTACTTGAAGTCAAACCTAAGTGAACCACTAGTTGCTAGCTTAGAACCACCCATTATTCGACTTAGAAGAGATGTGGTTCTTTTCTTTGTCTCACATTTGCGGAACTTTGGTAGTCTTCACTCGTCGTTACTAATTGATTATAAGTCCTTTCTTACAAGAAATTACTGCTACAGCTGCTACAATATGATTACTACTTAGATTACAAGTACCTCGTGTGGGAAGGGAGTACCAAACTAATTGAACCGAACCATTTTGATTGAATTTACTCTGTTCAGTTTGATTATTTCAGTTTTTGCTCCGCTTCCACCTAAATGGGGTGAGTTTTTAGGACAAAGGTTGTTCCCTCTCCAAGAATTATTGTGTTATCGAAGTTAAGACGAAAATATGCTTCCTCGAGTTAATCATGAGTCTGGGGCATTGATTTGCGCCGCTACAAATTTTATTTCCCTCAGTAATTGCAGGATTTGAAATCTATGTTATAACATAAAAGTGCAATATATTTGAACTCTTTTGTTATTATTTCGTTTTGGACGTGTTTGTTGAGAACAAGTAACTGCTCGATAGTTGTTGCACTCATTCTAACATGGCATGATTAGTAATTATACGAATTTGAAATTTTTGAATTACTCTTTTAATGTGTCTATATAAACCCTTGGCTCTTGATTCCTCCAGCTCAAACATTGGCTTGTAAAGCTTTGAAAGCTGAACAAGCTCATAAATGATGCACCTTTCTTCATCTTTTTCTGTATTTTATTACAAGCATATCTAAATTAGACATATTATGGATGTATAGCGCCTAGTTATTAAAAATATCGAGCACAATAAAAACGTTTATGTATACGTATCCATATAATTCATCTTTTGAATTAAAATAATGTAAAATAAAAAAAAAATTGATATTGAGAATTTGTTTAATAATATATATACGGGTATAATATCTCTTTTTAAACAGATATCGAGTAGCATATATATATATATACATTATTGAGTCTCGATTTGATTCGAATCTAGTATTTAACCCGAATTAACCTAATTGAATTAAAACTCATTACCCATGTTTGGATTCATTAACATCACCATTAATCCGACAAACCCAATACCTGGCACCCATTCATATGGTTCTTTGACCAGCTTGGGAGGTGTACGGTGTGTAGCGTTGGGATTCAAGATTTAAAGTTTATTTACGTAAGTCTTAAATATGATCAGTTTGCGTGGTTTGTGTTTTTGGGATGTCACGCAAGCTTTTGATTTATCTATTGATTATACGGTTCGTTGAGGATAGTAATAAATTGATAAAGTTTTAAATCATTAAAAAAAAGATTTAAAATTTATTTGGATTTATTTAAAGATAAAATGAGTTGAATTACAAAAATTTAAATTAAATATAAGTTGAATAAAGGATTTAAAAGTAAAATAAATTGGGTTATAAAAATTTAGAATGGGATAAAGTTAAAAAAATATTTTTTAAATTATTATTATTATTATTATTTTATAAAATGACTCGAGTTATAACACCAGACATCCCATATATGGTCCGCCCCTGGTGTTTGGACTTGGGACGGGGGGAGAGAGAGAGTCATGCATAGAGGAGCATGGGAGGTGAGGGTTGAAGTTTCTCCCAGGGTGAAGGGAGAGAAGCCAGAAGTGAGTTTATAAACCTTACGCCGTACCCACCGCCTTTTTTTTAACACTTCATCTTGATCTTGGTCCTTATGTTTATCTTCTTCATTCCCTCAATGCTATTCCAAAACCTGTAAAGAGAGTGTGTTAGTTTGGGTAAAACTTTTGCAAGTTTTGGTAGTTTTTTTTGTTAAAAATTATTAGTGATAATTTTTGG